>CAJNDT010001096.1:0-88088 GCA_905221615.1 Symbiodinium sp. CCMP2592 | reverse complement strand
CAGGGGTTGGTTTAGGGTTCAGTTCAGGGTTGTGTTTATGGTTGCGTTTAAAATTGAATGTCAAGGTTAGGGTTGAGATCAGGGTTGGAGTCAGGGTTTAGTTTAGGGTTTGGTTTGGGGTTTAGGTTAAGGTTCAATTCAGGGTTTAGTTTAGAATTGAACTTAGGGCTGAGTGTCAAGGTTAAGGTTGACGTCAGGGTTGAAGTTAGGGTTTCGTATAGGATTGAGTTTAGGGTTGAATTAAAAGATGAAGGTTGAAGATAGATTTCAAAATTGTGTTTCAAGGGATGAGAGTTTAGGGTTGGGTTTTGAGTGTTAAGGCTTGGTTTAGGGCTGAGTTTAAGGTTTAGGGTTAGGTTTAGGGTTTTGTTTAGGGTGCCGTTTAGGGTTCGCTTCTAAAGCTTGGTTTAGGTTTTGGCTTAGGTATGAGTTTAAGTGTTGAGTTTAAAGTTGAGTTTAGGGTTTAGCTTAGGGTTGGGTTTAGGCTTTAGTTCAAGGTATGGTTTAAGGCTAGGTTTAAGGTTTGGTTTAAGGTTTGGTTTAGGTTTTGTTTTAAGGTTCGGTTTAGGTTGTGGTTTAGGGTCGAGTGAAGGGAAGAGTTTAGAGTTGAGTTTAGGGTTGAGCTTAGGGTTGAGTTTAGGATTTAGTTCAGGGTTAGGTTTAGGGATTGGTTTAGGTTTTGGTTTAGGGTTTGGTCTAGGGTTTGGTCTAGGGTTTGGTTTAGGGTTTGGTTAAGGGTTTGGTTGAGGTAGGGTTTAGGGTTTAGGTTTAAGGTTTAGTTTAGGGTTTAGTTGAGGGGTTAGTTTAGGGTTGAGTTTAGGGTTTGGCGTAAGGTTGAATATAAGGCTGAACTCAGGGTGTAGTTCAAGGTTTAGTTTATGGTTTAGTTGAAGGTTTGGTTTCGGGGTTAGTTTAAGGTTTAGTTACAGTTTAAAGCTTACTTTAGAGTTTAAGGGTGGGTTAAGGTTTAGTTTAGGGTTTAAGTTAGGCTGTAGTTTGGAGTTGGAAGTTGGGCTCGGGGCTTACATGTGAATTTAGGATTTAGTTTAGGGTTTAGTTTAAGGCTTCTAGGTTAATTGACGGTTTAGTTGAGAGTTGAGTCCAGAGTTGAGTTTAAAGTTTAAAGATGTGTTTCGAGTTTAGGGCTGAGTTTGGGGTTAGGGTTGGGTTCAAGGTTTAGGTTAGGGTTTAGTTTAGGGTTAGGTTCAAGGTTTAGTTTAGTTTCGGGCTTGTTTTAGGGTTTGGTTTAGGTCTTGCTTTAGGGTTGAGTTTTGAGTTAAGGGTTGAGGTTGGGGTTGAGTTTAGGGTTGAGAGTTTAAGGTTAGGGTTGAGGTCAGGGATGAAGTTTAGGGTTGAGTTTAGGAAGTTTAGGGTTGAGTGAGGTTAGGGTTGAAGTCCGGGTTGAGGTTAGGGTTGAGTTTAAGGTTGGGTGAGGTTAGGGTTGAGGTCAGGGCGGATGTTTAGGGTTGGGTTTAGGGCTGTGTTCAGAGTGTGGGGTTGGGTTTAGAGCTCAGGTTTGGGTTTTGAGTTTAGGGCTGGGTTTCGAATTTAGGGCTGGCTTTTTAAGTTTGAGAAGTTGGGTTTAGGGTAGAGTTTATAGTTTAGGGTTTTGTTTAGGCCTTACTCTAGGGTTTAGTTTGGAGTTGAGGGTCGGGTTTACAATTTAGGGGTGGGTCTAGAGTTTAGGGTTTGGTGTCGGGTTTGGTTTAAGGTTTAGTGTAGGGTTTGGTTCAGGGTGTAGTTTAGGGTTGAGTTGAGGGAGTTTTTAGTTTTGTTTAGGGTGGGTTGAATGCAAGGTTGGGGTTAGGGTTGAGGTTATGGTTGAGGATAGGGTTGAGTTTAGGGTTTTATCTCAGGTTTTTGTTTGGTTCAATCTCGGGTTGAGTTTAGGGTTTAGTTCAAGGTTTAGTTTATGGTTGACTTTAGGGTTGAGTTGAGGGTTTAGTTTTGGGTTTGGTTTGGAGTTGAGGGTTGAGTTTGCAGTTTAGGGGTGGGTTTAAAATTTAGGGTTGGGTTTAGGGTTGAGATTGGGGTTGAGTTTAAGGTTGGGTTTAGGGTTGAGTTTTAGGTTGAGTTCAGGGTTTAGTTTAGGGTTGACTTTAGGGTTTAGTTCAGGGTCTGATTTAGGGTTGAGTTTAGGGTTTAGTTTAGTATTTGTTTTAGTATTGAGTTGAGGGTTGGGTTTAGGTTTTAGTTCAGGGTTGAGTTTAGGGTTTAGTTTGAGGTTGAGTTTAGGGTCGAGTTTAGGGTGGGTTTAGGGTTTGGTTGAGGGTTTAGTTTAGGGTTTGTTTTAGGGTTGAGTATAGGGTTGAGTTTCGGGCTGGGTTACGGGTTGATGTAGGGTTTGTTTTAGGGTTGAGTATAGGGTTGAGCTTATTTGGTTTAGGGTTTGGTTTATGGGTGATTCAGGGGTTTGGTTTATGGGTGATTCAGGGGTTGGTTTAGGGTTCAGTTCAGGGTTTTGTTTATGGTTGCGTTTAAAATTGAATGTCAAGGTTAGGGTTGAGATCAGGGTTGGAGTCAGGGTTTAGTTTAGGGTTTGGTTTGGGGTTTAGGTTAAGGTTCAATTCAGGGTTTAGTTTAAAATTGAACTTAGGGCTGAGTGTCAAGGTTAAGGTTGACGTCAGGGTTGAAGTTAGGGTTTCGTATAGGATTGAGTTTAGGGTTGAATTAAGAGATTAAGGTTGAAGATAGATTTCAAAGTTGTGTTTCAAGGGATGAGAGTTTAGGGTTGGGTTTTGAGTGTTAAGGCTTGGTTTAGGGCTGAGTTTAAGGTTTAGGGTTAGGTTTAGGGTTTTGTTTAGGGTGCCGTTTAGGGTTCGCTTCTAGAGTTTGGTTTAGGTTTTGGCTTAGGTATGAGTTTAAGTGTTGAGTTTAAAGTTGAGTTTAGGGTTTAGGTTAGGGTTGGGTTTAGGCTTTAGTTCAAGGTATGGTTTAAGGCTAGGTTTAAGGTTTGGTTTAGGTTTTGTTTTAAGGTTCGGTTTAGGTTGTGGTTCAGGGTCGAGTTAAGGGAAGAGTTTAGAGTTGAGTTTAGGGTTGAGCTTAGGGTTGAGTTTAGGATTTAGTTCAGGGTTAGGTTTAGGGATTGGTTTAGGGTTTGGTTTAGGGTTTAGTCTAGGGTTTGGTCTAGGGTTTGGTTTAGGGTTTGGTTAAGGGTTTGGTTGAGGTAGGGTTTAGCGTTTAGGTTTAAGGTTTAGTTTAGGTGTTAGTTGAGGGGTTAGTTTAGGGTTGAGTTTAGGGTTTGGCTTAAGGTTGAATATAAGGCTGAACTCAGGGTGTAGTTCAAGGTTTAGTTTATGGCTTAGTTGAAGGTTTGGTTTCGGGGTTAGTTTAAGCTTTAGTTTAAAGCTTAGTTTAGAGTTTAAGGGTGGGTTTAGAGTTTCGGATTGAGTTTCAGGTTTAGTTTAGGGTTTAAGTTAGGCTGTAGTTTGGAGTTGGAAGTTGGGCTCGGGGCTTACATGTGAATTTAGGATTTAGTTTAGGGTTTAGTTTAAGGCTTCTAGGTTAATTGGCGGTTTAGTTGAGAGTTGAGTCCAGAGTTGAGTTTAAAGTTTAAAGATGTGTTTCGAGTTTAGGGCTGAGTTTGGGGTTAGGGTTGAGTTCAAGGTTTAGGTTAGGGTTTAGTTTAGGGTTAGGTTCAAGGTTTAGTTTAGTTTCGGGCTTGTTTTAGGGTTTGGTTGAGGTCTTGCTTTAGGGTTGAGTTTAGAGTTAAGGGTTGAGGTTGGGGTTGAGTTTAGGGTTGAGAGTTTAAGGTTAGGGTTGAGGTCAGGGATGAAGTTTAGGGTTGAGTTTAGGAAGTTTAGGGTTGAGTGAGGTTAGGGTTGAAGTGCGGGTTGAGGTTAGGGTTGAGTTTAAGGTTGGGTGAGGTTAGGGTTGAGGTCAGGGCGGATGTTTAGGGTTGGGTTTAGGGCTGTGTTCAGAGTGTGGGGTTGGGTTCAGAGCTCAGGTTTGGGTTTTGAGTTTAAGGCTGGGTTTCGAATTTAGGGCTGGCTTTTTAAGTTTGAGAAGTTGGGTTTAGGTTAGAGTTTATAGTTTAGGGTTTTGTTCAGGCCTTACTCTAGGGTTTAGTTTGGAGTTGAGGGTCGGGTTTACAATTCAGGGGTGGGTCTAGAGTTTAGGGTTTGGTGTCGGGTTTGGTTTAAGGTTTAGTGTAGGGTTTGGTTCAGGGTGTAGTTTAGGGTTGAGTTGAGGGAGTTTTTAGTTTGGTTTAGGGTGGGTTGAATGCAAGGTTGGGGTTAGGGTTGAGGTTATGGTTGAGGATAGGGTTGAGTTGAGGGCTTAATCTCGGGTTTTTGTTTAGGGTTCAATCTCGGGTTGAGTTTAGGGTTTAGTTCAAGGTTTAGTTTATGGTTGACTTTAGGGTTGAGTTGAGGGTTTAGTTTTGGGTTTGGTTTGGAGTTCAGGGTTGAGTTTGCAGTTTAGGGGTGGGTTTAAAATTTAGGGTTGGGTTTAGGGTTGAGATGGGGGTTGAGTTTAGGGTCGGGTTTAGGGTTGAGTTTTAGGTTGAGTTCAGGGTTTAGTTTAGGGTTGACTTTAGGGTTTAGTTCAGGGTCTGATTTAGGGTTGAGTTTAGGGTTTAGTTTAGTATTTGTTTTAGTATTGAGTTGAGGGTTTGGGTTAGGTTTTAGTTCAGGGTTGAGTTTAGGGTTTAGTTTGAGGTTGAGTTTAGGGTCGAGTTTAGGGTGGGTTTAGGGTTTGGTTGAGGGTTTAGTTTAGGGTTTGTTTTAGGGTTGAGTATAGGGTTGAGTTTCGGGCTGGGTTGCGGGTTGATGTAGGGTTTGTTTTAGGGTCGAGTATAGGGTTGAGCTTATTTGGTTTAGGGTTTGGTTTATGGGTGATTCAGGGGTTGGTTTAGGGTTCAGTTTAGGGTTTTGTTTATGGTTGCGTTTAAAATTGAATGTCAAGGTTAGGGTTGAGATCAGGGTTGGAGTCAGGGTTTAGTTTAGGGTTTGGTTTGGGGTTTAGGTTAAGGTTCAATTCAGGGTCTAGTTTAGAATTGAACTTAGGGCTGAGTGTCAAGGTTAAGGTTGAAGTCAGGGTTGAAGTTAGGGTTTCGTATAGGATTGAGTTTAGGGTTGAATCAAGAGATTAAGGTTGAAGATAGATTTCAAAGTTGTGTTTCAAGGGATGAGAGTTTAGGGTTGGGCCTTGAGTGTTAAGGCTTGGTTTAGGGCTGAGTTTAAGGTTTAGGGTTTTGTTTAGGGTGCCGTTAAGGGTTCGCTTTTAAAGTTTGGTTTAGGTTTTGGCTTAGGTATGAGTTCAAGGGTTGAGTTTAGAAATGAGTTTAGGGTTTAGCTTAGGGTTGAGTTTAGGCTTTAGTTCAAGGTTTGGTTAAGGCTAGGTTTAAGGTTTGGTTTAGGTTTTGTTTTAAGGTTCGGTTTAGGTTGTGGTTTAGGGTCGAGTTACGGGAAGAGTTTAGAGTTGAGTTTAGGGTTGAGCTTAGGGTTGAGTCTAGGATTTAGTTCAGGGTTAGGCTTAGGGATTGGTTTAGGGTTTGGTTTAGGGTTTGGTCTAGGGTTTGGTTGAGGGTTTGGTTGAGGTAGGGTTTAGGGTTTAGGTTTAAGGTTTAGTTGAGGGGTTAGTTTCGGGTTGAGTTTAAGGTTAGGCTTAAGGTTGAATATAAAGTTGTATTCAGGGTGTAGTTCAGGGTTTAGTTTAGGGTTTAGTTGAAGGTTTGGTTTCGGGGTTAGTTTAAGGTTTAGTTTAAAGCTTAGTTTAGAGTTTAAGGGTGGGTTTCAAGTTTCGGATTGGTTTAAGGTTTAATTTAGGGTTTAAGTGAGGTTGTAGTTTGGAATTGGAAGTTGGGTTCGGGGCTTAAATATCAATATAGGGTTTAGTTTGAGGTTTCTAGGTTAGTTGAGGGTTTAGTTGAGAGTTGAATCTAGAGTTGAGTTTAAAGTTTAAAGATGTGTTTCAAGTTTAGGGCTGAGTTTTGGGTTTAAACTTGAGTTCAAGGTTTAGCTTAGGGTTAGGTTCAGGGTTTAGTTTAGTTTCGAGCTTATTTTAGGTTTTGCAGTTTAGGAGTGATTTTAGAATTGAATGAAGGGCTTGAGGCTCGGCTTGAATTTTGGGTTGAGAATTTCAGAATAGGACTGAAATCAAGGATGAAATATCGAATATTTGATATATTTCTATAATTCAATTCAAATAAAAAATTCAAAATACATATTCAAACCAAATATTCAGCACAACGCAGGCGATATCAAATTTTCAATTTTTTTTTTTAAATTAATTGAAAAAATCGAAATTAAGAAAATTACCATAAGAATCATTTCAAAATTTGCAATAAAAAAATTTAAGATCTCGGGCGAAAAAGAATAAATATTTAAGCATTGCATAAATATTGAATAAAAAAATTCAATATATTCTTGGAAATATATTCCTAATTTCAAAATTATGCAAATCTATTGTAGAAATAATTTATTCAATTCAAAATATTAGACTTAGAAATATATAATAGAAATATTTCAAGAAAATAAAAATCCAGCATATTGAAAATATGAAATTAAATTATGAAAAATAATACTAATATTTACAATATTAAATAATATATATTACTTATTTTCCAATAGATATTGAAAAAATTGAATTCAAAAAAAATATCGATGATGATTATAATAATTTATTAGAAATATTTGAAAATAATAAAAAAATGCATATTAAATAAATATTATAAAAGTAAGATAATATTACTATGTAAATAATCATAAATAATTATTTCAAATTATTCATAATAATGCTTTTTCTTAAAAATAATAATAAAATATATTTGCAGAATTTGAATTAAATATTCATATTTTCGAAAATTGCAAGCATATGAATGAAATAGCAAACCATATATATTCAGAATAAATGTGATATTTTATATATTTATGTTTTGATTTTATTATTATCTTTTGATTTTCGATTCGATAATAGATTTCAGTATTGAGCCAGCATAAATATTCGTATTGCATTTTAACATTAAATTTCAATTTCTATTGAAAATTCTGATTTGAAATTAATATTAAAATAAAATTTTCGGCTTCGACTCTTTAGATTTGGTATTATATTTAGTATTTCAATTTTGGATTTAAATATTCTATTTGGAATTGGGGTTCAAGTTTTAATTTTAAATTTTAATGAAATATTTATGCTTGCAATTAGAATTTAAGATTAGAATTTCAATTTTGATTTCAAATTTATATATTGAATTTAGTATTTAATATTTGGTTTGGAAAAGTTTTCTTGGATTTTAATATTGGTGTTCAAATTTCTTTTTAGTTTTAGATTTGGGGTTTAGGTTTTGGGTTTAAATTGTGAATTTTATTACAACCTATTATTTTTTCTTCAATTTTGGGTTCACTACTAGCTGGCTCACTTGCCCAAAATCTTAATACCATTTTGAGTTTGGGGCTTAGGTTTTGGGTTTGTAAATTTGGGGTTTGAGTTTGGGTGTTAGGGTTAAGTTTTAGTTTTAGGTTGGTGTTTAGGTTTTAGGTTTGGGGTTTAGGTTTTGGTTTTAGGTCTTGGTTTTAGGTTTGGGGTTTAGGTTTTGGTTTTAGGTCTTGGTTTTAGGTTTGGGGTTTAGGTTTTGGTTTTAGGTTTGGGGTTTAGGTTTTTAGAAAAATAGAAATTTAGAATTTTTGTTTTGCAGCTAGCTAGCTAGCTAGCTAGCTAGCTACGTAGCTAGCTAGCCCTAAACCCTAAACCCTAAACCCTAAACCCTAAACCCTAAACCCTAAACCCTAAACCCTAAACCCTAAACCCAAACCCAAATACCCTAAAAACCTAAACCCCAAACCCCTAAACCTAAACCCTAAACCCTAAACCCTTAAACCCTAAACCCTAACCCTAAACCCTAAACCCTAAACCTAAAACCATAAACCCTAAAACAAACCCTACCCTAACCCTAAACCCTAAACCCTAAACCCCTAAACCCTAAACCCTAAACCCTAAACTAAGCGAGGGGCCGAAATCGTCGAACGACAGGCCCCGAGCGCTCTGGCCGAGGGCCTAACAGCCCGAGCGCCCCTACGAAAAGAGCGGGACGCGGAGAGGGGAGGGTAAAGCCTCCCCGGTCTGACCTGCACAGGTCAACGGTGTAAAGCCCATGGCAAACCCCAACGGGAAGTCTTCGAAACGAGGGACCGCCGTATCGGGACCACCTCTGGCGTAGCTATATAATAACCCCAAACCGTGGGCCATTTGCTCTGGTCGGGGTGTTTTGGGTTAGGATTTAGGATTTAGGATTTAGGATTTGGGATTTAGGGTTTAGGATTTAGGATTTAGGATTTAAGGATTAGGATTTAGGGTTTAGGATTTAGCATTTAGGGTTTAGGATTTAGGATTTAGCCTCCGGAAATTTGGATTTTTGCTGGTGATTTTTGAATGACAAATTCTGTTCATAAAATGTGCCTTTTAGACAAGGCCGGTTGCGAATCTCGAGGTCCCCTCCTTTCTTTTCGTGTGGCTGCTCTTAAGCTTCCGGATTTCAATATTTAGTCCAGGATTTAGGATTTAGGATTTAGGTTTTAAGGTTTAGGATTTAGGATTTAGGATTTAGGGTTTAGGATTTAGGATTTAAGATTTAGGGTTTAGGATTTAGGATTTAGGTTTTAGGGTTTAGGATTTAGGATTTAGGTTTTAGGGTTTAGGATTTAGGATTTAGGGTTTAGGATTTAGGGTTTAGGATTTAGGATTTAAGGTTTAGGATTTAGGATTTAGGATTTAGCCTCCGGAAATTTGGATTTTTGCTGGTGATTTTGAAGTGACAAATTCTGTTCATAAAATGTGCCTTTTAGACAAGGCCGGTTGCGAATCTCGAGGTCCCCTCCTTTCTTTTCGTGTGGCTGCTCTTAAGCTTCCGGATTTCAATATTTAATCTAGGATTCTAGGATTTAGGATTTAAGATTTAGGTTTTAGGGTCTAGGATTTAGGATTTAGGATTTAGGGTTTAGGATTTAGGATTTAGGATTTAGGGTTTAGGATTTAGGATTTAGGAATTTAGCAAACGATAAAGTTAAAGGGCCGAGCCGGCCCTGCCATGCCGAAGGCCCGAAAAGGGCCGAGGCTACTCCCAGCCGTTGCCTAGGCCACAACTTAAACAACTGGAACGTTCATGGGTGCAAAAATAGGGATTTCTTGGATTTCCGGTTTCCAAAGCTGTCAAACGATAAGCTTGAAGGGCCGAGCCGGCCCTGCCATGCCGAAGGCCCGAAAAGGGCCGAGGCTACTCCCAGCACTTGCTTAAACCACAACTTCAACAACTGGAACGTTCATGGGTGCAAAAATATAAAAGCCCCCCTTGATAGGGGGGTTGGGGGGTAGAAACCCTAAACCCTAATAGAGTATAGTTTGGGTGGCCGGGGTGGGTTTACAAGCAACGCGAGCGCGCGGCCCGGGGTGCTTCACACCCGAGCGCGCGACTTCGCCTGCCACACCCTAAACCCTAAACCCTAAACCCTAAACCCTAAACCCTAAACCCTAAACCCTAAACCCTAACCCTAAACCCTAACCCTAAACACTTAAACCCTAAACCTAAAACAAAAACCTTAAACCCTAAACCCTAAACCCCTAAACCCTAAACCCTTAAAGCCTAAACCCTAAAACCTCAGTAAACCCTAAACCCTAAACCATAAACCCGAAACCCTAAACCCCTAAACCCTAAAACATAAACCCTAAAACCTAAACCCTAAACCCTAAACCCTAAACCCTAAACCCTAAACCCTCTCTCTCAAATGAGTATTTAAATGTTGAGCCATTTTTTCGGCACACAATGTTGAGCCAATTTTTCGGCAGGACCCCCAATGTTGAGCCAATTTTTCGGCAGGACCCCCCAATGTTGAGCCAATTTTTCGGCAGGACCCCCCAATGTTGAGCCAATTTTTCGGCAGGACACCCCAATGTTGAGCCAATTTTTCGGCAGGACCCCCCAATGTTGAGCCAATTTTTCGGCAGGACCCCCAATGTTGAGCCAATTTTTCGGCAGGACCCCCCAATGTTGAGCCAATTTTTCGGCAGGACCCCAATGTTGAGCCAATTTTTCGGCAGGACCCCCCAATGTTGAGCCAGTTTTTCGGCAGGACCCCCCAATGTTGAGCCAATTTTTCGGCAGGACCCCCCAATGTTGAGCCAATTTTTCGGCAGGACCCCCCAATGTTGAGCCAATTTTTCGGCAGGACCCCCCAATGTTGAGCCAATTTTTCGGCAGGACCCCCCAATGTTGAGCCAATTTTTCGGCAGGACCCCAATGTTGAGCCAATTTTTCGGCAGGACCCCCCAATGTTGAGCCAATTTTTCGGCATGACCCCCCAATGTTGAGCCAGTTTTTCGGCAGGACCCCCCAATGTTGAGCCAATTTTTCGGCAGGACCCCCCGTGTCAGGACCCCAGGGTTTGGGCTCTAGGGTTTAGGGCCTAGGGTTTGGGCTTTAGGGTTTAGGGCCTAGGGTTTGGCCTTTAGGGTTTAGGGCCTAGGGTTTGGTTTTGGGCTTTAGGGTTTAGGGCCTAGGGCTTTAGGGTTAGGGTTTAGCGCTTGGGCTTTAGGGTTTAGGGCCTAGGGTTTGGGCTTTAGAGTTTAGGGCCTAGGGTTTTGGGCTTTAGGGTTTAGGGCCTAGGGCTTTAGGGTTAGGGTTTAGCGCTTGGGCTTTAGGGTTTAGGGCCTAGGATTTGGCCTTTAGGGTTTAAGGCCTAGGGTTTGTTTGGGCTTTAGGGTTCAGGACCTAGGGTTTGGGCTTTAAGTTTAAGGCCTAGGGTTTGGGCTTTAGGGTTTAGGGCCTAGGGTTTGGGCTTTAGTGTGTCATGCTTCTTTCTGTAAGGCAAAAAAGATGACACATATCCGGCCTGAAATGTGTCATGCTTTTTCTGTAAGGCGGAAAAGATGACACATTTCCGGCTTGAAATGTGTCATGTTTCTTTCTGTAAGGCGGAAACGATGACACTCTGCAAGGCGGAAAAATGACACATTTCCGGCCTGAAATGTGTCATGCTTCTTTCTGTACTGCAGCAATAGAAACATAAGTATATGCTAGAAATCAAGGCGTAGGGTTTGAGGTTTGATGTCGTCTGAGGGTAACGAAAAAACTTTCTAACTCTTATGTTTGGGATTCTTTGGGTGGGTGGGTATTCTTCCAGGTTCTTACTAGCGAACTTGACTAGATACTGCTCGACCAGAGCTGCTGAACCCTAAACCCTAAACCCTAAACCCTAAACCCTAAACCCTAAACCCTAAACCCTAAACCCTAAACCCTAAACCCTAAACCCTAAACCCTAAACCCTAAACCCTAAACCCTAAACCCTAAACCCTAAACCCTAAACCCTAAACCCTAAAACCCTAAACCCTAAACCCTAAAACCTAAAACCCTAAACCTAAACCCTAAACCTCCCCTAAACCCTAAACCCTAAACCCTAAAAACCCTAAACCCTAAACCCTAAACCTAAACCCTAAACCCTAACCCTAAACCTAAACCCTAAACTCCCTATAGAATTTTAAACCTAATGACTTCGTGGCTTTGGATCAAAACTCGTGGCTTTGGATCAAAACTCGTGGCTTTGGATCAAAACTCGTGGCTTTGGATCAAAACTCGTGGCTTTGGATCAAAACTCGTGGCTTTGGATCAAAACTCGTGGCTTTGGATCAAAACTCGTGGCTTTGGATCAAAACTCGTGGCTTTGGATCAAAACTCGTGGCTTTGGATCAAAACTCGTGGCTTTGGATCAAAACTCGTGGCTTTGGATCAAAACTCGTGGCTTTGGACGTTTTCCAGTGTTTAGCGGCCTCGGGTTTAGGGCTCCAGGGTTTAGGGCCTAGGGTTTAGGGCCCAGTGTTTAGGGGCCTCGGGTTTAGAGCCACGGCCCCCAGTGTTTAGCGGCCTACGGTTTAGGGCCACAGTGTTTAGGGGCCCTGGGTTTAGGGGCCTCCTTCCCTCCTCTCCACCTCCTCGTCCACCGCTCCTCTCCCCCCAGTGTTTAGCGGCCTACGGTTTAGGGCCACAGTGTTTAGGGGCCTCGGGTTTAGGGGCCTGTCCCCTCCCCTCCACTCCCCTCCGTCCACCTCTTCCCCTCCCCAGTGTTTAGCGGCTCGGGTTTAGGGCTCCAGGGTTTAGGGCCTAGGGTTTAGGGCCCCAGTGTTTAGGGGCCTCGGGTTTAGAGCCAGGGCTCCCAGTGTTTAGCGGCCTACGGTTTAGGGCCACAGTGTTTAGGGGCTTCGGGTTTAGGGGCCTCCGCCCCAGTGTTTAGCGGCTCGGGTTTAGGGCTCCAGGGTTTAGGGCCTAGGGTTTAAGGCCCCAGTGTTTAGGGGCCTCGGGTTTAGAGCCAGGGCCCCCAGTGTTTAGCGGCCTACGGTTTAGGGCCACAGTGTTTAGGGGCCTCGGGTTTAGGGGCCTCCCACTCCCTTCTGTCCACTCCTTCCCTACTCTCCCTCTAGTGTTTAGCGGCCTAGGTTTAGGGCCACAGTGTTTAGGGGCCTCGGGTTTAGGGGCCTCCTTCCTGAGTTTACGTTAGCGGTATGGATGTTCGAGGGTGGGGTGGGGATTAGCTTGGTGGTAGGCGGCTGTGGTCGCAAAACTTACGTTGGTTTTATCGGGTTCAGGTGTTGAGCTATGTTCAGAGCATTGCACAAATGAAACACACTTGCAGTTCCAGGGTGGGGAGGGATTTACAAAAGCATGCCGGTGCGATTACAGCTTAAAGAATAAGTGAGCCAAGGTGCAGACGCAATGGTGCGAAAGATGAAGCTTGGCCTGTCAGAGACAGTGTGCAACGACATGACATGCAAGCTGCAACAGCATGACCCGCAAGCTTCGGTAGAAGTTTTGACACACTGCGATGAGGCGCTACATTCAAATCTTACAAGTCCTCGCTGGACGATGGCAGAAAATGCGCAAGAGACCGCGAATGTGAGTATTCGCTGGAGCTGTACATGCTCGGCTCTGTTAATGTCGACGATTCGGTCGACTCTCGGTAGCAAGCTGTTGAGCTACTGTCGGAAGGATGGCAACCCATGCTGCTGTGGGTGGATTCACTCTCGGAATTATGGCAGCTCATGTCGCTGCTGTGGGTCGATTCGCTCAAGGCCGACAGGTATTGCTGTTCGTCGGGATCGCCTTGGCCGTTGACGGGGCGCCAGTCGGTGCGTCGAATCTTGCCAAGATGCCAAACATCGGCGCGACGCTTTGCGCGAGAAAGGCCCACATATGCATACCCGCGATCCGGGAGTCGACGGTCGAACCACAGGCCGACCTTGTCCAAGGTCGCTCCCTGGGCTCGCCGCATGGTGGTTGCCCAACCATACGCGACCGGCAAGTATTTTTTTCCACGTTGCGTGATAGGATGCACGAGGATGGGGATGCCTTGGTCGGAATCTAACACAAAGACGTCGGACCGGAGCATGTTGCGGACGACGCCAGTGTTCCCGTTGACGAAGCCTCGGTCCTTGTCGATGTTCTGTGTTAGTCTGAGCCGCATGCCCCGGTCGATGGTGACTTTGCCGCTTTCAGCCGGAAGGCCTCCGCCGCCTCGGAGTAGAGCGGCTGCATCCGGGAACTCCGAAGCCAAACGACCGAGATTCAAAGCAGCTGCGCCCTGGTTGGTCACGGTCAAGAACGTGAATGTTCCTCCGGCTGCTGCCTCCACCGTTGCAGCGTGCTGAGCCGCTGTGTTGGCATCTGTTGGCAGTGTGCGACCTTGGAAGAACTCGAGCAAGGCTTGCCGGGAGGGCTGTCGAACCCGGGCCTGCTCCAAAAAATCCAGCATGGCAGGATCTACCGACCGAGCCGCTTCATGATGCTGCAACTTGACGAAGAGAATGCGACTCTCGTTTTTTTCTCGGTCAAGATCATCTTGAAGTTCCGGACCGCCATGGAGAGGCTGCAGCTGCTGAAAGTCGCCCACAAACACAATGAACGGGGAAGGACTCAGCTCGCCTAGACCGGTTTTAAGCTTGCGCCAGACGGAAGCTTCGATTTGGCTGACTTCGTCGATGACGATCAAGTCGTAGTGCCGCAACCGCCCTGGAGGAACATAGGCGGCATCTGCTTCCCGAGTTATGCGGAACGCTGAATGCACCGTTTCCATTGTCAGATTTTGAAGGTTTGGTAATCGTAGCCGGTACATGGAAACGAGGAGGCCGATCGGGCCAGCAATCAGCACGCGGCAGCCGTCTTCGAGGGCTTGGCGAACAGCCGCGATGATGACTTCTGTCTTTCCGGTCCCCGGACCGCCCGCGACTTGGAGAATGCGATGTGCTTTTTCCATGGTTGCAGCATCACTGATGGTTGTGCCCTCGTGCACGAGCTGGAGCACTTGCTGCTGCTCTTTGGACCATATTCTGCGAGGAGGTGCAGCAACCGACCTTGCTTGCCATAGATTGGCATCTTCTCTTCCATCGCGAACGGCGCACAGCAAGAGAGCACAGGCTTGGACACGAGCTTTGAAGGTCGCAATGCGATCTTGTGTCAATCCTCTCAAGATGAGCTCGGTCTCGATGCGCGCAAGTAGCTCACCAACATTGGGATTGAAAACCAAAGGATCTTTGCGATAGAGTTGAAATTCATCCAAACAAAGGACAGCCTTAAGATGCTGACAACCTGCGGGTGCCGTGAAAGATGCTCGGCGGGTTTTCTCTGCGGTCAGACTCGGTGGATAGTGCTGCTGGTCCTTCGTGCAGTCGGGCATGAGCCGGAACTCAAGCACGTCGGGCAGGAAAGTGGCTGCCCATGCGCCCACGAAGATGTCGAGCAACTCAAACGGGAATGTCATGGCCACTCCGCAGTCAAAGTTCTTTGTGGGTCCTGCCACGTTTCTTCTGGCAACCTGCTTCTTGTCTGCATCGACGACACGAAACCGCCTCAACCATTGCATGTAAGAAAGGCCTTGTGCACATCCAAGAAGTTCTGGAGATAGTGTGAGACAATGTTGATACACCAGATATTGCTCTCGCGAAGAATTTTTTGCTTCGCTTCCAGGGATGGGAGCAAAGAGAGCGTGCCCGCTAAACGAATGACGCACCATAGGCAGTCCAGCGAACTCCATGAGCACTTCCTGTTCCATGGGAGAACGTTTGCAGAGAAGCCGGTATGTTTGTCTCCATTTGCTCGTTTCGTTCGGCGAGCCATCCGTCTGCGCCTGCCGCTTGGAGAAGGACAGTGCATCCGAGGCTTTGGAGACATAGCCGGCCACGTATTGCAGAAGGTTGTGACTTCCATCGCCGCATTGCACATCCACTCGACTGCGAAAGATGTCCTCCAGCAAGCGAACAAAGGCGGAACCGTGGAGAGTGTCGCTTCGACCGGCGACATCACTGGCGTTCCAGCCAGGAAGCAAGTCAGCCCACAAAACTGCGTGCAAATGCAGCGTTCCTCGAGACTGGAATTCGAAGCGGAACGACCACTGACGAACTCTGGCAATACCGATCTTCGCAAGGCTTGCTCCGTTCTTGAGGATGTGGTGCTCCAGCAGAACCTGCAAGGTGTGGTACAGATGCAACGTGATGTTTTGCTGCTGGTCTGTCAGGGAGCCCTCGTGAAACATCCCGTTGTGCAGCAGATAGCGCCACTCGGCTGGAGCTATGGTAAAGAAGACCGAGGGTAGAGCGTCCGATAAGCAACCTGTCTTTTCATGCTCCTGCCTGCAAATGTCTTCCATTTTGCGCAGTTGTTGTTGCCAGTAGATTTCGAACCCGTCCATGTCGGACGCAATCTGCTCCGGCGCCACCTTCTGTTTCTCGGCGATGGCCTGCACTGAGCTAATGGTTTTTGCGAGGCAAACATCATAGAGCAGGCACTGCAGAGCGAAATCGTTGCAGTAGTCAATACACCGACTCTCGAGCTTTCTCATGAAGCCTGCGCGAATGCTCGGCTTGTTGCGAGAATTTGTCCAGCCCAACGGAGTCAATCTCTCTTGATAGTCCGTGTCGGCTAGACTCGCCAACGGATAAAGCCAAGGTCTGGCGGCCACTTCGATGCCTGGGGAGCGCAAGAGCAGTTCGGCTGTTTGCAATTCGCGAATGGACAACTCGCCGGTTGCTTGGAACAACTCCGCGTGGTGATCCACCCAAGCTCGATAAGTGTCGTTGTTCTGCAGGAGCCATGTGAAAGCCTTGGCAGCAAGATCATTTCGAGAAAGCTCGCGAAGAGGACGGGGTTGCCACCGACATCTGGTAAGAGTCTTCTTTTGCTTGCTTGTTATCTCAGCTTTGCCACCACGGCGACTTTGCCAATCCACATGAATGGTAAGCACCGCTAGCTGCTGAAGTTCTTTCTCGGAAAGAACGAGTGTCAAAGGCAGGTTGCCTGATGCAATCGCCGCAGACCAGCAGTGCCATGTGCTGCTCTGTGGTGTTGTGTAAACCATCAAGCGCCCGTCGAGGACATTGGCCGGAGCTGGGGCAAGAAGATCTTCTGCTGGAACATCACACGATGGACGACATCGCTCCGCCTGCGTCAACCTCTCCAACGAGAAACGTTGTGTCTTAACTCTTGCACGCTTGCGGCCACATGAGGGGCAGAAGGTCCAAGAACCTTCGAGTAGCCACAGCCCCGAAGCATCCAGGTCCCTTGTGCTAGTGTGTCGCATCTGCGGCACCTTCTGCAGAAGACTGAAGTTGGTGGCATATTCTTCTTTCCAGGTCTCGTGAGAGCACGGCGTTGCCGCCTTTTCTCCAGGGGCGTTCTGTGTGTCGTTGCTTTCGGCTGGCAAAGAAAAGTCGCCAAAGCGCAGCCATCGCCGAAGTGTGCCAGGAGGTACAGGCCGTTCTCCGGATCCACTTTCCAAGGCTGCCAGCACCGTGGCAGGCGATCCGGCTGTGATGCCCTGCACGACTTTGACTTGCTGCTCTGCGGGCAAGTTGCCTAGACTGCTTCTCCAGGATGGCTTTCGACTGAAGGTTGTTGAGGCAGGAACTTGACGAGCGGCTGCCTTGTGTGCCAGTTCCGGTCGCCGAAACCAACGCATCAAGGTGTTTCGATGAAGACGATACTGCGAGCTGGGGTCTGACAAAGTGAACTTCGAGATCTGCTTTCTGATGGAGTCCAAAGATGCCTGGAAGGTGTCGCTGTCTTGCAAAGCCTTCAATATGATGTTCCGCTCCTGTTCGGTGTAGTTCAAGAGCGCATTTGACTTTTTGCGACTTTTCGGAAGCTGCTTCGTAGATGCTGCTGGCGCAGTGTTGTCTTCGAACTCGCCGAGCGGACTGGCGCCCACGGCGGCGCCACTGTTGGAGACACTTTCTGGTTTCACTGAGGTCACAAGGACATCACTGTTGTCTGAATCGTCCGAGGGATCCAGCTCGATGGCAGGTCGTTTGAGGGCAGGAGCTCGAGCAACATCAGGGTGGTCGTCAGCACGAGTGTAGCAGACAATGTATGCTTTCTCGGGGGTGGGGCCTGCCTTGCCAGGAATTGCTGCAACTTCGGAGATGTTAGCGTCATCCAACCGCTGAAATCGGTTTCCATGTGGCCGATATGCAACATAGTGGCCACTAGCCGCGGTTTCGCCGATGTGACAAACCACTGCTCGAAGACGATAGCATGCGCCATGGGCCACTTGAAGCTCTTCATCAGCGAAAACATTGTGATGGAGGACACCGTGCTCCGCATCCCAGCGTTTCAAAACGATGATGAGGTTTTCTGGCCATTGAGGAACAGTTGTTAGGCGTAGAGGCGGCTGTCGATCTGTGCCTGCTCGAGTGCAAGCGGGATTGGTGCATTGCCACTCCAGAATGTCCTCTTGCTGCGTCGCTTGGTTGAGGTACTTCTCGATGGCAGACTGCACCGATCGGAGTGGCCCAACGTTGTCGACCAGAGAAACTTGCAAGGTTAAGAATTGCTCGGCCGGTAGTGCACGGCGATAGTTGCACGTGGTGCAGGCAAGGCAGCCGCATTCTGTTCCTTGAAGTTCGCGGTGGATGCTTGGGCAGTCCCACAGCAACTCGACCAAGAATTCTGCACAATCTTCTTGACGGTGGCGATAGTACAAATCCAAGACTGGTTGCGGCAAAATTGCTGAAGTCGATGCTCTAGCTTTCGAACGAGTTGCCAACAGGGCTCGTTCTGTCGCCGTGGTTGGCTGCAAAGCATCAAAGCCCGGCAATGCGAACATCGCCTGGAGACCAGCATTGACGAAGCAGGAGTTGCCTGCATTTGCGAACGCCATGACTGGAGAGCGAGTGAAAGAGAGCGAGTCGGGCAGCGCAGAATAGAGCCAAAGACTACACTCAACTATGTGCTAGCACGGTAAGGACTGGGCCTCTTCATTCTGCAATCGCAATTTCGGTATTGATGCTCTTTTCGGACCACAAGCAACTTGAAAAGCCGAGCGAGAAGTCGCTTCAGCGCCTACTGTCTGGTGGACGACTCAACTCGGAGAACCTCACCTCTCTGATTTGCGATCAAGGAAAGCTCTTTACAACCTTGCTGCAGAAGTCGTGCTACTCAGCTGACAAGCCTCTCTACGCATCAAAAAGCCCGGAAGGATCGGCGGAGGCTGCTTTGCTGCCCTCGGATTGCTCCGGCTTTTGCATGCGGGCCTTCACTGCGTTGATGAAATCCTGTTCGGACATGGGTTTGCAGTGCACGGCAGCGCGAGCGACGAGTTCGGCTGTGTGTCCTGTGTAATACGTGTTGTTGCCCGAGAGCACAAACAGCAGGCCACGCAACGCACTCTTGTCCTTCGCCAACCAAGCACGGAACTTCACCGCGGCCTCGAGCGGGTCCATGGGCTCGGCTGGAGTTTCGATGTTGGCGGTGCTTGTCCATTTGGCTTTCTTGGCTTGACGAAAGGATCCTGTGTCCGTGTGAGTCGAGGATCCTTTCCCGAAATTGAGGGCATGCAGCGTAGGCTCCAACTCCTTGATCTCTTCAAGCACCTTCTCATAGATCTTGGGGACAATGAGTTGCTTCATATTCTCGCTTTTGAAGTTTTTGATCGCCATCAACAATGCTGCTGCTGTCTGGCTCAAGCCGGCGCCAACATGCCAGGCGTCACCATCTGGGTTGGCAGCCAGATGAGAGTGATACGTGGTGCTCTTATTTCCCTTGGCCGTGCCCTTCCAGATCTGCTCGAGATTGAGACTGTCCAGCGAGCTTTCACCATAAGGTTCCAGCATCTGTGCTGCAACGGCGTCGTAGGAGTACAACTTGGTTCTGCGCTCCTTTTTCTCCTCTTTCTTGTCCTCGTCCAGGCGATCGGAAGCGTCGAAGAGGTTGCTTGCCATGGTAGAAGTTGAGGTTGTCAGGCGTTGCGGAGACGCAGCGGCAGGCTAGGAGACAGCTTGAAACACAGCTACTTGCACACATAGATGCCGGAAATTGCAGTACGACTAGGTCTCTTCCTTGTGGCAATGCAAATCGCAATGTCATCCCGTTTTGTCACCACAAGCAACTTGAAAAGCCGAGCAAGAAGTCGCTTCAGCGCCTACCGTCTGGTGGACGACTCAACTCGGAGAACCTCACCTCTCGGATTTGCGATCAAGGAAAGCTCTTTACAACCTTGTTGCAGAAGTCAGGCTACTCAGCTGACAAGCCTCTCTACGCATCAAAAAGCCCGGAAGGATCGGCGGAGGCTGCTTTGCTGCCCTCGGCTTGCTCCGGCTTTTGCATGCGGGCCTTCACTGCGTTGATGAAATCCTGTTCGGACATGGGTTTGCAGTGCACGGCAGACCGAGCGACGAGTTCGGCTGTGTGTCCTGTGTAATACGTGTTGTTGCCCGAGAGCACAAACAGCAGGCCACGCAACGCACTCTTGTCCTTCGCCAACCAAGCACGGAACTTCACCGCGGCCTCGAGCGGGTCCATGGGCTCGGCTGGAGTTTCGATGTTGGCGGTGCTTGTCCATTTGGCTTTCTTGGCTTGACGAAAGGATCCTGTGTCCGTGTGAGTCGAGGATCCTTTCCCGAAATTGAGGGCATGCAGCGTAGGCTCCAACTCCTTGATCTCTTCAAGCACCTTCTCATAGATCTTGGGGACAATGAGTTGCTTCATATTCTCGCTTTTGAAGTTTTTGATCGCCATCAACAATGCTGCTGCTGTCTGGCTCAAGCCGGCGCCAACATGCCAGGCGTCACCATCTGGGTTGGCAGCCAGATGAGAGTGATACGTGGTGCTCTTATTTCCCTTGGCCGTGCCCTTCCAGATCTGCTCGAGATTGAGACTGTCCAGCGAGCTTTCACCATAAGGTTCCAGCATCTGTGCTGCAACGGCGTCGTAGGAGTACAACTTGGTTCTGCGCTCCTTTTTCTCCTCTTTCTTGTCCTCGTCCAGGCGATCGGAAGCGTCGAAGAGGTTGCTTGCCATGGTAGAAGTTGGGGTTGTCAGGCGTTGCGGAGACGCAGCGGCAGGCTAGGAGACAGCTTGAAACACAGCTACTTGCACACATAGATGTCGACGGACTGCGCAAAATTGCAGAAGAATGACTTGCATCTGGGTAACATTCTCAAGAACACGTCTGCAAGCTGCTTGGAACAAAGCTAAGGCTGCTTTTCAGCTTGTCGAGTGCAAAGACATTTGCAGGAAAAGACAGAAAGAACAGCGGCTTCGGCAGTTGCCTGATGCCTGAACAGGTTCTGTTGAATGACAACAAGAAGCTTTGCATGCGTCCGCTAAGTTGGCAACCTACTCCGAGCGAGCTGCAGGAAGCACTTACCCAACGGGCACCGACTTACGTAGCCCAGGATGTCGCACACATGTTCATCTTACGGAACAGTCTAAAAGAAACTCACTCCTCAGATACAGCAGCCACAGGGAAGTCTGTCGATCACCTCCTCAGTGCTTGCCTTTCTTGTAGGACCCCCTGGGCGCTCGCTTCGGGCGCGCGGGATCACGACGACGGTGAGCTCGAGCGACTCGACTTTCGAAGTCCTTGGCAACGGAATTCTCGAAGTCTTTCTCAATGTACTCCAAGGCTTTTTGCAAAGCCGCCGGTTCGAGAGCAGCCAGGAGCTTTGTCATCTTCTCCGGTGCTTGCTCGATCATGCCCTTCAAAGTCTTGTTGCAGCAGATGTCGCAGCGGTCGGAGGTCGTCGCCAAGGCCGCACCATCAACGCCAAAGATGCATCCGTGGCCTTCTCGACCCGAGCAAGGCTTTGGTTCAATTGCCTCAGTTGCTTCCTTGGTTCGTCGAGGTCGACTGCCTCGTCGCGGTCGAGCTGGATCTTTGCGCTGACGAGCTCTTTGGACGCGAGCTTGATAATCGGCAGCAACGTCCGAGCCCAGAGCTTCTTGCACGTATTGGAAAGCTTGATTGGCACTGCCTACGTCCAAGCCGAGGAGCAAATGTGTAAGTCGCATGGACAAGCACTTGTGAAGTTGAACAATCATGTCCTTGTCGCACAGATCGCAGTGACCACTGGGAGCGGCGCCAGCTGCTGCTGACAACTGTCCAAAGACACAAGGCTGTCCGGGCCGCCCTCTGCAAGTGCCGTGGCCTTGGTGAGCTGCCCAAAGCTCCTTGAATGCAAAGCCTCTGCCACTTGGTTGAAGCTTCTTGCTCTCAGCCGGGAGCTCTCTTTTCACGCTCTTCGCCGAGAGCTCTTTTTTCACGCTCTCCGCCTTGACTCTCTTCTTAGATGAAGATGTTGTGCTCGGGGGTAGCTCTGTCATAAGTTCGTTCCGATCATGCTCATGCTTCGGCACTGTGGCGATGTTCCCTTTCACTGTGCCGGTGGTGCCGCTTTCGTCGCACAGGTCAATGGTGCCCGACTTGAGTTTTTGGGCAAAGGGCATGATTGCAGGCAACAGGCTGACAAAGACAGAACTCTAGGAACTGAACCAAAGAAGCTACTTGTCACAGAGAGTGTAAGCAGCAGAGCTACCTTGCAATTCGGCATGTCTATTCACGTAGTGCATTTGCAGGTGCATGCTGGCGGCAAAAACCCCGCCTTGCAACCACAGGCAACAGGACCCAGACACCGGCTCGGCCTCTCAAGAATGTGCAAGGTGCAGCTGCATGCATCTATTCATGTAGCATATGCAGGTGCTTGCTGGCGGCCAAAACCTCGCCTTGCAACCATAGGCAGCAGGACCCAGACACTGGCTCGCTCTCTGAAGACTGTGCATGTTGCAGCTGTTTGCAGAAATATGCTCGTTTCAGTTCTTCCCTTGTGCTCGCATGGCGCTCATATGTGCCGACTATAGTGTAGTTTTCAGAGCCAAGGTACGCCGCTCACAGGGGACTGAGCTGCAGTCAGATGCAAACAAACCTGTCCATGTCCACAGTGTATCCGCATCATGCGTGTGCATTGCTTCCATTGCTGTTGCTAAACCTTAAAATTTCTAAGGTGTCAACACCGTTGCTGGCTTGTTTTAAGTAAAGCAAGTAAAACGGTGAAGTTGCTACTGTCACTAAACCCTAATATTCGTATGGTTGCAACACCGTTGCTTGCTTGTCTTAAGCAAAGCAAGTGAAAGTCTGAAGCTGCTGTTGTCGCTAAACCCTAAAATTCGTATGGTTGCAACACCGTTGCTTGCTTGTTTGAAGTAAGGCAACGACAAGCTTGAAGCTGCTGCTGTCGCTAAACCTCAAAATGCCAATGGTGTCAATACCGTGGCTTGCTTGTTTTATGTAAAGCAAGTGAAAGACTGAAGCTGCTGCTGTCGCTAACCCTTAAAATGCCTATGGTGTCGAGACCGTTGCGTGCTTGTGTTAAGTCAAGCAAGTGAAAGAGTCAAGCTGCTGCTGTCGCTAAACCTTAAAATTTCTATGGTGTCGACACCGTTGCTTGCTTGTTTGAAGTATGGCAATGAAAAGCTTGAAGCTGCTGCTGTTGCTAAACCTTAAAATGCCTATGGTGTGAATACCGTCGCTTGCTTGTTTTATGTAAAGCAAGTGCAAGATTGAAGCTGCTGCCGTCGCTAACCCTTAAAATGCTTATGGTGTCGAGACCGTTGCGTGCTTGTTTTCAGTCAAGCAAGTGAAAGACTGAAGCTGCTGCTGTCGCTAAACCTTAAAAATTTCTATGGTGTCGACACCGTTGCTTTGCTTGTTTGAAGTATAGCAAGGAAAAGGTTGAAGCTGCTGCTGTCGCTAAACCTTAAAATTCTTATGGTGTCAACACCGTTGCCTGCTTGTTTTAAGTAAAGCAAGTAAAAAAATTGGGTGGCTCTTGTCGCTAAACCTTAAAATTCCTGTGGCATCAACACCGTTGCTTGCTTGTTTTAAGTAAAGCAAGTAAAAGATCGAAATTCCTGCTGTTGCTAAACCTTAAAATTCATATGGTGTCAACACCGTTGCTTGCTTGTTTTAGGTACAGCAAGTAAAAGATTGAGGCTGCTGCTATGAGCGAGGATAGAAAAAATGCAGGAGAAGGACCCATGCTTGCAGTGAAAAAGTGCCTGGCCAGTGGCTGAACGGTCATCGCAAAGAAGCTTGACAGCTCTGCTAGCTGTCGTAAAGCGATGGCGTGACCGCAGGATCAGCTGCTTGAAGATCCACGGTTGAAGGTGTGCTTGCCAGTGTGCCACGGCCAAGAGATGTGGTTCGAATGTTCTTGATCAGTTGCTCAATGCGTTGCCTTGACCAGGCAATGCACTGTCGTAAAGCGATGGCGTGACCGCAGCCTCAGCTGCTGTGGGTAGTGCCTCTTTCTCATAAGACCTTTCATCATCTTAACGGTGGCCTACGGTCTACCGGTGTCCTCTAACGCGCGCGCCAGTGCGCGCGCGCGCGCGTTGTTGGAGACCGAGACTCTCGGGAGCGAAGCGCCTCTCAGGCCTGGAGGCTCTCCGGCTTCAAGTCCCCTAGGGGTAGCCCCGGTACGTCCCCGCCCTAGGCTTCCTTTAAAGAGTCGCCACGAGGACGGCACTCCAAAACGCTTTTTTTTTGATTTTTACATGTAAATAACACAGTTCCAGCGAAGCTTGCTTTCGAACAGCATTGGAAGCTCCAGCAAACTAAGCTCTTTGAAGCTGTCTCCGAGCTTCCTCTATATGGTTTTGCACGCTCTAAACCACTAACTCCTTCTCCAACAACGCGCGCGCGCGCGCACTGGCGCGCGCGTTAGAGGACACCGGAAAGCAGAGCATGAGCATCGCTTATTGGGGGGTAGTCACACCAAGCAGTCCCAGGAAAGCCAAGTCCTAGCTTAAGGAACCTGGCACATGTTCATTGAAAATACCAAAGCAACAAAGACATCATGCCGACAGCCGCCACCATGCCCTGCCTCGGCGCCACGGATGAAAGGTCTTATAAGAAACAAGCACTAGCCACAGCAGCTGAGGCTGCGGTCACGCCACCTTTACGACAGCTAGCAGAGCTGTGACATCAAGTTTCTTTGTGATGACCGTTCAACCACTGGCCAGTGACGTTGCCGTTTGACGACCGCAAGCATGTGTCCTTCTCCTGCATTTCTTGTGGCCTCGTTCACAGCAGCAACTTCAATCTTTTGCTTGCTTTACTTAAAACAAGCAGGCAACGGTGTTGACACCATAAGAATTTTAGGGTCTAGCGACGGTACCAATTTCAATTTTTTACTTTTGTAATTAAAACAAGCAGACAACGGTGTTGACATCATAGGAATTTTAGGGTTTAACGACAGCAACCCACAGCACTACCCGCAGGAGCTGAGGCTGCGGTCACGCCATCGCTTTACGACAGCTAGCAGAGCTGTTACATCAAGTTTCTTTGCGATGACCGTTCGGCCACTGGCCAGTGACCTTGGCGTCCGACAGGAGCAATCATAGGTCTTTTCCCTTCATTTCATGTGTCCTCGTTCACATAGCAGAAGCCACCGCAAAAGATTTTTTAAATTGATTTACTTAAAACAAGCAAGCAACGGTGTTGACACCATAGGAATTTTAAGGTTTAGCCACAGTACCCACTTAATTTTTTTACTTGCTTTACTTAAAACAAGCAAGCAACGGTGTTGACACCGTAAGAATTTTAGGGTTTAGCGACAGCAGCAACTTCGATTTTTTACTTGCTTTATTTAAAACGAGCAAGCAACGGTGTTGACACCATGGGAATTTTAAGGTTTAGCGACAGCAGCGACTTGAATTCTTTACCTGCTTAGCAAGCAACGATGTTGACACCATAGAAAATTCAGCTTCAAGATGATGAAAGGTCTTATAAGAAACAGGCACTACCCACAGCAGCTGAGGCTGCGGTCACGCCATCGCTTTACGACAGCTAGCAAAGCTGTTACATCAAGTTTCTTTGCGATGACTGTTCAGCCACTGGCCAGTGACGTTGCCGTTTGACGACCGCAAGCATGTGTCCTTGTCCTGCATTTGTTGTGGCCTCGTTCACAGCAGCAACTTCAATCTTTTGCTTGCTGTACTTAAAACAAGCAGGCAACGGTGTTGACACCATAAGAATTTTAGGGTTTAGCGACGGCAGCAATTTCAATTTCTTACTTGCTGTAATTAAAACAAGCAGACAACGGTGTTGACATCATAGGAATTTTAGGGTTTAACGACAGCAACCCACAGCACTACCCACAGCAGCTGAGGCTGCGGTTATGCCATCGCTTTACGAAGGCTAGCAGAGCTGTTACATCAAGTTTCTTTGCGATGACCGTTGAGCCACTGGCCAGTGACCTTGGCGTCCGACAGGAGCAATCATAGGTCTTTTCCCTTGATTTTATGTGTCCGTTCACATAGCAGAAGCCACGGCAAAAGATTTCTTGAATTGATTTACTTAAAACAAGCAAACAACGGTGTTGACACCATAGGAATTTTAAGGTTTAGCCACAGTACCCACTTAATTTTTTTACTTGCTTTACTTCAAACAAGCAAGCAACGGTGTTGACACCGTAAGAATTTTAGGGTTTCGCGACAGCAGCAACTTCGATTTTTTACGTGCTTTACTTGAAACGAGCAAGCAACGGTGTTGACACCATGGGAATTTTAAGGTTTAGCGACAGCAGCAATTTCAATTCTTTACCTGCTTAGCAAGCAACGATGTTGACACCATAGAAAATTTAGGTTTTAGCGACAGCTTTAAGATGATGCAAGGTCTTATAAGAAACAAGCACTACCCACAGCAGCTGAGGCTGCGGTCACGCCATCGCTTTACGACAGCTAGCAGAGCTGTTACATCAAGTTTCTTTGCGATGACCGTTCAGCCACTGGCCAGTGACGTTGCCGTTTGACGACCGCAAGCATGTGTCCTGTCCTGCATTTGTTGTGGCCTCGTTCACAGCAGGAACTTCAATCTTTTCCTTGCTTTACTTAAAACAAGCAGGCAACGGTGTTGACGCCATAAGAATTTTAGGGTTTAGCGACGGTAGCAACTTTAATTTTTTACTTGCTGTACTTAAAACAAGCAGGCAACGGTGTTGATATCATAGGAATTTTAGGGTTTAACGACAGCAACCCACCTACACCAAACTCACCCTGCGGACAGAATGCTGTCGAGGCAGGCCGAACAACAACATTCTCGTGCTGGCCTTCCACTGGGCAGTTAAAGGAGGCATGATTGCTATCGTAAAGCGATGGCGTGACCGCAGCTTCAGCTGGTTCGGGCGATGCGTTATTTCTGAACCAGCTCTCTTGAGATGCTTGCCGCCAGAAACAATTTTTTAAGGTTTGGCGTGTTTTAAGAGGTCACAACTTTTCTAGAGTTTAACGACTGTAAGGAAACAGCACTGTGGCCTGCTTGATTGTTTCAATGCTTACGAACTGTAATAGATTCGTTGAGGTGTATGTAAATTAGTTGTTAAAAGTTCAAGCCGAAAGAAATAAAACCTTTAAATCTAATGTGAGGGGATTCTCTGGGCGGGTGGGGTTTCTTCTAGAAGATAGCTTGACTAGAAATAGCTTGACCTTAAATCTTCAAAGTCAGAGCTGCTGAACCCTAAACCCTAAACCCTAAACCCTAAACCCTAAACCCTAAACCCTAAACCCTAAACCCTAAACCCCTAAACCCTAAACTAGGGGCGCTCGCCGTCGGGCCTTATGGCCCGACGCAGCGACCCCCATGCCTAAGCAGGAAGAGGGCATCGCACATACAGTACGCCTGTACAGCAGTTAAACTGTGCCATCAAGCTTTCTGTTGTGCCATCACCAAGCAGTGGGTCTATACGACAGTACTGTCTGTATACTATATATATAAATATGGTATCCCCTAAGCCCTGCGCGCGCGACCCTCGAAACTCTGTTGTATAGCGTTTAGAGGCTCTAAACTCTATACGTATAGCGTTTGGGAACAGAGTTTGGGAGGTCATGATAGTTTAGGCAGATAGTTTCGCGACCAGTTCGGAAACTCTATATATAGAGTTTGGGAACATTTGGGCGCCTAAACTCTAAAGTATAGCGTTTGGAGAGGTCGTATAGAGTTTGGGGTATAGCGTTTAGAGCTAAAGTGTAGACGTATAGAGTTTCAACGTATAGAGTTTCGCGTATAGCGTTTCGTGTTTAGAGTTTGGCCGTATAGAGTTTCGGTGTATAGGGTTTCGCGTATAGAGTTTCGGTGTATAGGGTTTCGCGTATAGCGTTTCGCGTATACAGTTTAGCCGAGCCGATTCTCAGGATTTGTTGGGGTTTTTTTTTGTACAAATTCTCTTCATAAAAGTGCTTGTTTTATTGAGGCTAGCGCCGATTTCCGGATATAGCCCATTTGGGGTGTCCAAACTCTATACGTATACGACGTTTAGAGTTTCGCGTATAGCGTTTCGCGTATAGGGTTTGGTTGTATATAGTTTCGCGTATAGCGTTTCGCGTATACAGTTTCGACGAGCCGATTCTCAGGATTTGGGGGTTTTTTTTTTGTATAAATTCTCTTCATAAAAGTGCTTGTTTTATTGAGGCTAGCGCCGATTTCCGGATATAGCCCATTTGGGGTGTCCAAACTCTATACGTATACGACGTTTAGAGTTTCGTGTATAGCGTTTCGCGTATAGAGTTTCGGTGTATAGGGTTTCGCGTATAGCGTTTCGCGTATACAGTTTAGCCGAGCCGATTCTCAGGATTTGGTGGTGGTTTTTTTTGTATAAATTCTCTTCATAAATGTGCTTGTTTTATTGAGGCTAGCGCCGATTTCCGGATATAGCCCATTTGGGGCGTCCAATCTCTATACGTCTACGACGTTTAGAGTTTCGTGTATAGCGTTTCGCATATAGAGTTTTGCCGTATATAGTTTCGCGTATAGCGTTTCGTGTATAGAGTTTCGCGTATAGCGTTTCGCGTTTAGAGTTTGGCCGTATATCGTTTCGCGTATAGCGTTTCGCGTATAGAGTTTCGGTGTATAGCGTTTCGCGTATAGAGTTTCGGTGTATAGGGTTTCGCGTATAGCGTTTCGCGTATACAGTTTAGCCGAGCCGATTCTCAGGATTTGTTGGGGTTTTTTTTTGTACAAATTCTCTTCATAAAAGTGCTTGTTTTATTGAGGCTAGCGCCGATTTCCGGATATAGCCCATTTGGGGTGTCCAAACTCTATACGTATACGACGTTTAGAGTTTCGTGTATAGCGTTTCGCGTATAAAGTTTGGCCGTATATAGTTTCGCGTATAGCGTTTCGCGTATAGAGTTTCGCGTATAGCGTTTCGCGTTTAGAGTTTGGTCGTATATAGTTTCGCGTATAGCGTTTCGTGTATAGAGTTTCGGTGTATAGGGTTTCGCGTATAGTGTTTGGCCGTATATAGTTTCGCGTCTAGCGTTT
This sequence comes from Symbiodinium sp. CCMP2592, assembly GCA_905221615.1. Classification (NCBI taxonomy): domain Eukaryota; class Dinophyceae; order Suessiales; family Symbiodiniaceae; genus Symbiodinium; species Symbiodinium sp. CCMP2592. The sequence continues at coordinate 59,520 of CAJNDT010001096.1, read as the reverse complement.
CGTGTATACAGTTTAGCCGAGCCGATTCGCAGGATTTGGGAGTGGTTTTTTTTGCACAAAGTCTCTTAATAAAAGTGCTTGTAGTATTAGTACTAGTACTACTACTACTCTTACTATTGCTGGTACTACTAGTATTACTACTACTACTACTGCTACTACTGGCTCCTCTGTCTGAGGGCAGGTTTGCTACTACTAGTACTACTACTATCTACGACTACTGCTACTAGTACTACGATTACTACTACTACTACTACTACTACTACTACTACTACTACTAGTATTTCGCGTATGAATTCTATGGACAAGACTCAGGTTTCTATTTCTCGAAGTGGATCCACGACATGGCTGGTGGCCGGCGACTCAAGCGCTGCTTCGGTGCTTGCACTCGTTTCCACCCGATGTGGCACAGGAATGAACTTTGTGTCGGCGACATACAGCTGGTTGCGGAAGTCGACAAAAAGATTGCCGGCGAAACGATGCACTTCGGCATGTGGTGTACTTTGCCTTCGTGCGGTCTTGCGTAATGTAGTTCTCTGATCAGGGGTGACGGGCAGCGTCGCTTGCGAGCATCAGCTTGCAAGGTTTGATTTGCACTAGAATCAGCATCGGCTTGCAAGGTTTGGTTTGCACTAGAATCTCCTTCCCTGACGCGGCAGCTCCTTTCCAGTTCGAATCTAGGCTCCTTCCAAGATGTTCCTGCAGCCGCGTGCGAAGGCGGTGCCCAGACCCTCGGCTCTCGTGGGCCCTCGCTCGCTGGAAGTGCCGTGGCCGAGCAAGCTATGTGCTGCTCGTAGGTCCGTTCCAACCCCCTTGGAACTCTTCGAGCGGCTGGCAGACAAGCTGGGGGTGCCGACAGGGCTGCGCTACGGCCGCTATCTTCTGGCATGTTATTGGGCGATGCCAACCGGGAAGTGCAACCCAGAAGCCGTCGACTGGTCCGACTTGGTGGCTCTTGCTCTAGTCGTAGAGCATGCTCCGGTCGATACGGATGATGTGAAGCGATGCCTACTTCTAACTGAAGAGCGTCTGGTGTATCATTGGGACGTCAAGAAGATTGGCCGCATCATACACGCCTGGTCCATTTACCGTAGGGCTACCTAAGTGACGTGCAACTGGCCGAAGAGTGCAGAGGTCGGTGCGCTGGAAAACAAGGGAACCGTCTGTGCAGCCGGGTTCTTGTTGTGTATTCACGCGAACATCCGTGGTAGTAGTACTAGTATTACTGCTATTAGCACTAGTATTACTACTACTACTACTACTACTACTACTACTACTACTGCTACTACTACTACTACTACTACTACTACTACGAGTACTACTACTACCACTACTGCTACTACTACTACTACTACTACTACTACTACTACTACTACTACTACTACTACTACTACTACTACTACTACTTGTAGTACTACTACTACTGCTGCTGCTCGCACCACTACTGCTGCTACTATGCCTCCGTTTACTACGACTATTATCTGTACTATGACTATAACTACTACTCATGTCGCGCTGGCATTCTTTTATTATCTTACCGCCACTACTACTGCCCGGTTATCTACAGCGCGGGTTTTGTACCTTCCTATACCTCTCTCGTTTATTTCGTGTCGCTCAAGCGCTTCCGGGGTCGAACATCCGTATGTGCATGGGATTCATATACAAACCACCATGAACGTCAGTGTGTCGTCGACACGCGGCACGAAGCATCCGATACGCCGTCCATCGGTGAGCATGCGGCTCGTAAGCAACAGCTTTAGCTAGCTTTGAGTTCTCGCACGTAGTTGGAGGCCGAAGTGCATTGAGCTGTGTGCTCCTCGAGCGGTGCCCTTTGACAGGTCTGTTTGGCACGTCCGTTGCGACATGGCTTTGGTGCAGGTGCTGTTTCGACAGGGATGTACATGATTCTTGTACAGATTTTCCCATCTTGTCAGCCTTGGCGACTTGGACATGCCAACGTGCACATCGTCCGATGCCCGGATGCGCTGTGCAAAGCGAGGTCACGGCGTTGGCTCGACCCTGCGAGTTCATGCCGCGAACGCCCGATAAGGGCAATCCGCGTCGTCACGGGCCTCATGACCGCGGCGGTGCTCGTCGTCGACGGCAAGGGCGCCAGGCTGCGATGGTATGCCAAAGGTAGGTTACTATGCTCCGAAAAAGGACTCCCGCGCCTGGCACGAGGGCATCGAAACCGACGACGAGGCCGTTCTTTTGCATGCACACTCTTGCAGCAATTCGCTGCTCAGGTTCGTGCTGTGGGGGGCATACACCCTGCCTTCCGCGTCCTTCTCTGGCATGCAGCGTCTGGGCCTGGCTGGGCCGAAGCAGTTTCTCGCAGGACCATCCGCCACGCCTTGTGGTCATGCTCCATTCCGGGTTCGTGCTAGTCCATGGCACGGAGGCTCGATGAGGCACATGGGAGAAAGTGGCTCCTTGCATCGCGCAGGGCATCCGCTTGCACTACATTCTTTCCGGATTCTACCTCCTGCCGGCACGTGAGATGGGGGCGAAGTTACATGCGTGTTGAGAATGCGCTTGAGCTGGAACCGTCACTGGCTCGTCATGTCTCTTTCTCTGTCTGTCAGGCCGCGCTGCATTTCTACTGCATCGATGCTTCTCCTATGCTGCCGACGGGCGTGGGCGCCTCGCCCTTGCGATGTGGTTTCAGATGTAATCCTCTGTCAGGTCCGTTTGGTAACTCACCGAGTCGTTCATCGGATCTGAGCATTCGAAGGCGTGTTGTCGTGACTCGCGGTTGTTGTGTGTTCATGTATGACGTGGACAGCTCGCGTTCTAGGGATGGCACAGCCCTGAGCGAGAAGTCAGATTGCTTGCAAAAGTTCGTCGATCGCATGCATGGTTTCGAGCCGTCAGTCGTGCGTCGGCCAGTTGAGATGGTGCTCGCATGCTGCGTTCGGCTCAGCACTTGTGCCTGCCGATTTCCTTCACCGAGAGGCTGGACTGGTGTCTTTTCTGCTTGCACGATCGGCTCTTGCCTACAACTTTCTTTCCGCCAGAACAGCACTAGGCTCGAAACCATCGCCTTCCTGGTACTTCTGCTTCCTCGCGATGTGGGCCAATGGCAGCGGCGGCAACAAGGGTCGTGGGAAGGCCTACGGCAAAAGCAAGGCGTCCAAGGGCTGGGCTACTTCGAGCTGGGACAACACGAACGCTTGGGATGGCGCTGGCAAGGGCAAAGGCAGCGATTGGAATTCTGCCGCCGACTGGGGCCAGACTTGGGGCGAGGACAAAGGACAGCAGAAGGGGAAGGGACAGCCCCGTGACTACATGACTCGGTTGGAAGGTCGCTATGCCTTCGCGAAATCTGTGCTGAGGCCGTATGCAGACGAACATGGCGGCGCCCTGTATGCCGGCACCGCCGGAGCCTCTGCTGCCAATGTGCTCGGTAAGGACAACCTCCGCCAGATCTTGGATTCGCGCAATTCCGAGCTGATCAGACGCCCCGCCGTGGGCATGTCCACGATTGCGGGCACCATGAAAGGCTTCAAGAGCACACTGGATGTCTGCACGCAGAACGATCATCTGGCTGCGTGCCTGAAGGACCTCGATCGAGTGTTGCAGGGCCGAAAGGGGCGCTCTTTCTTGGAAGCCTGCGAGACGCTAACCAAGGAACGCTCGGGAAGCGTTCCACAGGATAAAGTCGCAGAAGCGGTGCAATGCTGGATTGCTTTTTTCCGAGAGCACAAGACACAGCTCACGACGTTGCTGCCCAAGTTGGCGACGAGTGCAAGTGTTTTATATCTCGGCTGCATGCAGGGTCTGGAGGCCGCGACCATGTGCAACGCCCTCACCAACTGGGCGCAGAAGGTGCCCATGACCACCGGAAACCAGGAGTCGCTTGGGCACTGGCAGACCGCGCCCAAAGACGTGGAACGTCTCAAAGCGTTCATGACCGCGGCCCTGCAGCAGCGCCATACAGAGGGTGCCGCTTGGCTGCGCCAGAACGGCATGGGTGGAGATTCCGACGAGGAGGCAGCGACTTGGGGTGTGCCGGACACCGGCAAAGCCCATGCTCGCTCGAGCAGCTCCGGCACCACAGATTCCGCTGCACGTCGCAAGAAGAAAGCTGCCAAGAAAGAAAAGAAGCGTGCAAAGGAGGATGCCAAGAGGAGCAAGGCAGCTGCCGCCGCCGAGTCCGGCCCGAAGGCTGACGTCAAGGAGAGTTCCAAGAAGAAGTCCGAGCGGGCCGAGCTGTCCTGTGTCGAGGAGGAAGAAGCGCATGGGGAGGAGCGTGAGACCGCGGAGGAGGAAGCTGGCGAGGGCATGGATGATGAGTCTTAGGGTCCTGAATCCGAGACGTGAGTTCACCGAGGGTGGCATCGACACGGAGCGGACGTAGTCCCCGTGTCTGGGTGGCGAATGCCTTGGACGCTGTGTGTAGAACATCGGACAACAGACTGCTGCCTGCATTTACTCCTTTTCTGTGTCAAGCATGCTGTCCATCGCTTGTTGCCTTTTGTAAAATACCCGTCCGGTAATGACCTTGCAGGCAACATGGTCCTCTTGCTGGTTCAAATGGCCGTTTATACGATTCTCGTGTTTTGGCCTCGGTTAGTATGATGTTCTCGTCATATCTTGCGCTTCCAGCTCGAGGTCTGCCGTGAAAGACACGCAACCGGATCCATCCGACTCTTCGTCGGCGACTCGATTTTCATTCGTAGCGAACGCTGCATTTGTGGATTTCAGGGGACCGCTTGCAGATGTCAGGTCTTCTTCCACATCGACGTCTTCGTCCGACTCCTCGCGTGGCCAGCGCCCACCTAAGCTGCCTCGAGGACGTCACTTCTGGGTACTCCCGGGGGGCAGACTTTAGTCCCTAGTTCATATCCCACGAGTGGCCGACCTCGCAGCCTGGAACTCGGACTCTAACCTAGAATATTGCCTTCAGCTCGAGGCCTGTTTGCATCTTTTTACATGTCTGTGATCTCTATTTGTGATGACGCGGCGTGAATCCTCTTCGGCCGAGGCGACACCATGTCCTACGTCGAACTGGTCGGGGTCCAGACAAGCCTAGTCTTCGCCCTCGCACAGCTTGCATTCTGAGGTCATCGCCGACGCCTGCGCCATGGCTAACGACAGGCAGAGCCCGCAGGAGATCCTCGCCCAGGCCCGGGGCTCGGTCGGTAAACCGTCATCCGGACAAGCGACTTGCATCTGTATAGCGACATGTGATAGGAGAGAGCTAATTTGCATACGTGCCGAGTTGCAGCGGCGCCACGGTGCCCTCGCGCACTGCGCCGCGGCGAAGGCCGAACACACGTCGCGACCGCCGTACGTATGAGCTTGCCATGCACTCGATGATAGCGAATAGTGACGATGCCGCAGGAGTTCTTCCGCATGATCCGGGGCGAGGGCCTCTTCCGGCGCATCGACTTGATCGAGCGTCGACACGATGCCGAGATGGCACTGGGTGCGGGCCCGGCATTCTTCGCGACTCGCATCTCAGCGATTGGAGCGACCCAACTCTACAGGTCTGCTCTGGCGCGGCGCCCGCAGCCTGCAAGACTGCTGCCGGGCTAAAGGCGAGACTTGCATCGAACGACGAGCTGAATCGCACCGTCCTGCGGCGCAGGTGACATGGACGTCACCGTCTGCGAGCACATCGCAGAGAATCCCCAGGCCAGCCGACCGATCAGGATCGTTTCGACTCGTCGATGGCATCGCAAAGCTACTCGCGGAGTCGCTGGATCGATCGCATCCATCTTCCAGGCATCTCCGTGGCTGTCCTACACCTCGGAGTGCCTGGTGGCTCTGTGGTTCTCGCTGGGGAAGGCTCGGGCTTATTCATGCGCTTCGCGCTACCGGACTGGGGGTCTTGCGAGGCCAAGGTCGGCGACATACGGGTCCTAGCCGCCGTGGACCCGACGGAGGTGGCAACCTTCACCCTGGAGGAGGTCGGGTTAGCGTGTTTGCGAGTCAATCACACACGACTGGACGCCTGCAGGACGCCGATCTCCGCAGCACGGGCGGGCGACGGAATGCGTCAGGACAACAGCTGAGCAAGGCCTCGCCCCCCTCCTGTGGAGCGGAGTCTGAGAGAGGAAGCCACACGAACGAAGCCTAGGAGACAGACTATAGACGCAACCTTGAGAGACCACGATCTAACGGCCGGGAATACTGTCCGCCCCGCTTTGCGCAGGCTCGCCGTTACGCGACGTGGGCCAAAGAACGCCTGCTCGTCGCCGTGCCCTACACTAACCTGGTGACTCACGCGGTGCGAGCCTCGACCTTGACAGCCTCGTGAATGTGGGTTCGTTGCGACGGCCTGCAGGAGATCACAGTCACCAGGGAGGACACGGAGTGGCACGCAGCGATGAGGCGCCGTCGCCTTGTCCCGCCTCCACACCGTGCTGACCTGTTGGCAGCGTGCTCAGAAGCCTCGGCCAGACCGATCGGTTGCATGGACAGCGACTCGACGAGGCCTGGGCCGCTGCTGCGGAGAGGACCTTCAAGGAAGGGTGAAGCGATGTGGCATGGGGCTTATCCGGCGTCTCCTTCGTGTCCAGACGAGTTTGGTCCGCAATATCAAACGAGAGCTGCGTTGATTACCGACACAAGGTGGGCGGGATGAACCGCTCGGCAGCCTGCCTGATGCCTGCAATCTTCCGCATAAAAGACGTTTCGCAGTGTCGAGTCTTGTTCCGGTGCTTTGCTTCAGAGACAAACTACCCGGCGAACCCTCCGAAGCCTGGCATACGGCCTACAATAAGGTTTGACGTTCTACGATTTGAGGTATGAGGTGGACCAACCCGCTTGTACACCGACATGCGGCCCATCCTACCCGGCAGTACTTGGTGAGAATTCATCCTATGTCCGCAGCAGCATTACTAGCAAGACTCATATGTTGGGCAGGCATGCACCGACGGCCTACGACGAGCTCGCACCTGTCGGCTCAAGAACTTAGAGTTCCTCCGCCGTCACATGACTCTTGATGTCCTCCGCCTTGGAAACATTTGATTGACAGTCTTTGGTTCAAACGTTTGGTGCGCTGCGTACGGCATAGCACTCATGTTGAGCCATCGTTGTTGGCGTTGGCATGCTGACAAACCCGGCAAGTGGGAGGCTGGAGAGAGGAAGAGCACGCCAATTTCAACTTCATTCCGGATCGTTCTGCAGGTTGGTGCCGTGCCGTGGGATCTCGACCATGCCGACCTTTTTGATGTTTTTGTCACTGAGCTCCCTGAGCCCCGCGCTTGATCCTCAGGCCGTGAGCTCTGTACCATTCGTGCTCACTCTGCAGAGTCTGCCTTCTGGCTGTTAGGTTCATTCTTGGCATCGTCCTGAAGGGCATGAGGAGCACCACTTGTGCTACGAAGACATCGAAGCAGGCACGGCTCCGTAGCAAAGTCATTTTATGATACGACCATAGACTCCGGTAGCCGTATCGCCACCCATGGCAGGCGTGCCGTTATACTACCACGGCTGTCCCCTCCACTGCGTCATGAGTATTTTGCAGCATGGATTGATGCCCTCCTGTGTGCGTCACTTAGTTTCTTTCGCATGCAATCTTGTTTTTCCCTCGCAGATATCAGACATTGTTGTTGAAGGTTCCAAAGCGACACGAGTTTTGGCAGCCCGGTATCTACGTCACGTCTGAACTCTCGACCGCGATGTGGTATGCTACGCCTACGAGGCATGATGGGCGCATGAGATAATATTAGACGTACCATGCCACAGCTTGCTGCTTTGATCTCGGCATCTTTGCATTGGTCAGGTTGTGCTCCCCGCCTTCTGTGGGATATCCTCCCTTTTGTCAAGCGGTATTCCTTCTTCAACCATGCCGAAGAGGTGCATAAATCGGGATCATGCTGCCGGGGGTCGTGGGTTGTACAGGCTTCGGTCGTCGCCCGCCAGGCGATGGCATTGTTCAACCAATCAAAGCACGACAGAAAGGCGGCCATCAAGCGGTCTTCGCTAACCCACAAGACTTGTTGATCCGAGGCGCGTTGGTCGTTGTTTGGTGCGACGTGCACGTGATGACTCGTTGCGCTTGCCAGGGCTGATCTTGTATCGTGGTCGGCCTTTACTTGATCGCAGCGGAGTGTTGCATATCTCAACACAGGAGGACGGCTCTGTTCATGAGTTTTATTTCTATCCGTGTGTTCTGGATTGCAGGAGTTGGCTGCGTACCAACCAGAAGGCTACCTGGCCTTCCGCCACAAGACGGAGACGCGTGGCAACTTGGCTGATTCATGATGTTCTCGACAGTCTTTCACATGCCGTGTGAGTTGCAGGTTTCCGTTCTACACGAATGAGCATTCAGAGTAGTGCGCCGTGACCCCGATGAGTGAGAGCGGCTTTAATGAGGACAGCACAGATGCACACCAGGAGCATGAAGCAGCACGGACGCACACACAGCAGCACGGAGGCGGCACACATGTATGATAACTCACACAGCTTCACCCAGCACGAGCAGCTCGCAGCAGCGCACCTCCTGCGCGCACTTTTGCCAGAAAAGATGTCTAGCAGAGCCGAGTCCCAGACACATAGCAAACCTCGCAGCGGTTTCGGCGCTACGAACCAATATTGTTTGGAATCTCGCGCATGAGCGGACCCTTCGGCTCGAGAAGTTCTGGTTTCAGCGCGGCCGACCGGGCGGCTGTGAGCATGGTTAAGCGAATGGTCGGGTGCGGCACTCGCCCTCGCGGGCCCTTTCTTCGTCTGTGATATCACGCTGCAGGCTTCCCGCTTGGGCATCGGACGAGAGCGTGGTGAAGGCGCCGAACATCTGATGCGTGTTATTGTTGTCGAAGTTCTGTGGTTTTGCCTTCGCGGTTCCGCTCCGAGCGGCTATACTGCCGTATTCTGACGAACTCTCCGGCTTCGTCGTGTCCGCCAGGCTATGGACCGAGAGGAGCAGCTTAGGAGCGACATCCCCAATGCCGCCCGGTACATTTTCTACAAATTCGTCGGAGCCTCGGCGCGCCAGCCGGCCCGGTCCGAGATGCGGGTTCCGTGCAGGTGCTGTCGCAGACCAAGTCGACTGGTGTCGTGGAGAAGCTTTGCTTCCGCACCAGGTTGAGGCTCGGCACGCTCCGGAGGGTCGCGTAGTGCGGCTTGATGCCGTCTCAGGGACGTTGCCGTTCTCGCCGAGCAGCTGCAGAAGCCGCTGTGAGCGACCCGGGCGCTCCCGCGACGTTGCCACTTCGAACGATATTGTTTGAGTGGACAGGGGGAGCGTCACGTGGAATGAGTTCATGGAACACTACGAGGTCCGGATCGGCCTTGTCCGATTGCAAATGTGCACCCTATTTCCTGCGAGGACTGATGCACTGGACGAGCTGCTCGGCAGGAGGCAACTTCGAGAGCAGTCGGCGACAGAGTCAAAAAGAGAAGGCAAACACGAGAGAAGCCAGTAGGTATCTCGGTGGTCGGCTGCTGTCATCGGGTGTGTCACCGTTACTACTCGTGCCATCACGTCACTATAACGGCACCATTCTATCTCGGAGGACTGGGCTTCCTTGAGTTGGCTCGAGCTAGCGCATCAGGCTAAGTTGGGCTTCCGCTTTGCCCTTTGGTATTCTCCGAGGCTTCGGTTCGGTTCTACATGTTTACGATTACATGTTGTGACGGTACCAGGTGATGAACCGACTGGTCATCACGGACTTCGGTGCCGTCCCGGCCACGATTCCAAGGTCCTGGTTGGAGGCCGTGACGTGGGATCGGCGGCCTGGTCGTCCGTGTGTTCATGTCACTGTCTCAGGAGCTTGATTCCGACGCAGAGGCTCGTCTGATTTTTGGTGCCTTTCTCTTCCCTCGTGCTTGAAGACATACCTCTGCGCGAGGACGTGGACACGCCGTGTCCCATGTACGACGTCTTTGCGAATGCCCCAGCTCGTTGAGCCGAGTTTTCTAGGGCAGTTTTGCGCCCCCGCATCACAGTCCAAGAACTTCTTCGTGCTGTCGGGATCTGGTGCCCTACTGGACGACAATGGAATGCCTTACGAGCGCGTGGATGGATACAAACAGTCTACGTGGCAGGCTGACCGCATGCTTGCAATGTCCGCATCCCTGCCGTCCCAAGCGCGGCCTGGAAGCAGGTTCCTCCGGTGCCGCACGGACGGTATGCCCTCGTGCTGTGGGGCAGTCCACATGGCAACGTTGGATACCCGGATCCCTCGCAACGTGTTGCGGCGCCCCCCCCCCCCTGCATGCATCGAGGTCTGCGACGGATCCAACGGCGGAGGAGGGGGTCGCTGCTCTAACGAGGAGTACAAGACACGAGCTTTTTCGTCCATCTCCTGGAAGTGTGGAGCTCGGTCTACCCTCTTGTCTCCTGGCCCTTGCCGTGTTGGTTGCTACTCGTGGACGCGTGCTTAGGAGCCAGGGATCAGCTATGATGCTCTATCCCTGCTATTACACGTGCGTCGAGTACCACGCGCCGCCTCCAGGTGCGAACCTGGGCTTCGCAAAAACGGCGTTTTAGACTCTTGCCCTGCAGGACGAACACTGCTGGTGATGGAGTGCAACACAGGCGCCTGGTGCAGTCCAGGAAGCTGGTCTTACGAGCTCGGACGCAGGTGGCTACCGGCCCCTAGCTTCCAGCCTGCAGAGCGCGGAAGAGCTGGAGCCCGGGGTCGGGGACCGCTGTCGCGTGGCCATCAGTCTAGCTCCCGAGCACTGGCATTGCCTTCGCCGAACGCAGGCACCCGGAGGGACCTGCTTAAGCAAAGCCTGCCTCTTCACATTACAGGATGGCTCCGCCCTCGAGCTGTATCCGACTCTGGCGGCGCTGCTTCGGCACATCGAGGACCAGGCACGCCGCTGTGCGTGATCTGTGCCGAAAAGCGAGGACATGTATGCCAGGGCCAATTTGCTCTGAGCCTCGGCACCTACATCGGAGCGCTGGAACGGGGTCTTGCCACGAACGAGCCTCAACATCCTTCTGATCGTTGTCGAGGCCCAGTGCGTGCGATGTGAACCGAGGTACTTCGAGCAGAACCCGTGACCAGCTCGATGATGTGCGCCACTGCTCTAGGCAGCAGCTTCCGTTCAGGGACGATGACAGAGACCTGCGCGAGAGGTTGGATTCGCTGGCAAAAGTCCGTAGACTGCATGCACGCTTTTGAGCCGTTCCTCTTGTGTCGGCTGCCTGCGATGGCCTCTCGCGTGTCGCTCTCGGCTCGGTCTTGCTGCTAGCTTCAAGGCCTCATGTCCACGATCTCCTGCTGCAAGCTCATCATCTTATGTTTGTGCATCATATCAGAGCCACAACGAGGAGCCACCCCGGAGGAGCTCGCCCGCCCGAAGCTCGGCATTGCTGCAGTTGTTCGTTTTCGACTCTGATGAGGACAGTATAAGTATGTAACGCCAACGTCCACCTTGAATTTGCTGTGGCTTTGTATTCTAGACTTTGTAAACTGTAAGTACAGTATAAATATGTATATAATGCCAGTGTCCACCTTGTAACTGCTTTGTCTTTGTATTCTAGTCTGTATAAGTTGTAGGGACAGTACAAGTATGTAACGCCAACGTCCACCTTGAATTTGCCGTAGGTTTGTGGTGACACTGCCACGCGCTTGTGATGGTAACGTAATCGTGTCCCCAAACCTCGTCGCTGGAAAGGTGCTCACAGCCACAGGCTTGCGATGGTAATGTAATCGTGTCCCCAAACCTCGTCTTGCTATCGTAAAGCGATGACGTGACCGCAGCCTCAGCTGCATTGCGCTGCCTTCTTAAAGTAGCTGTCATGTTCGTTTCGTGGGCAGGAGAGACACGTCCTCACGTTTAACGACTGTACAGCAACAGCACTGTAGCCTCGTTCTTCTTTCCGTTTGCTAAGGCAAAAACAAGGATGCCGCTCGATATCGGTAGCATTGCCAGGGGACCGCCTGGACGCAGCCGAATGTGATCTTTTGGTGGGGTGCTCAGTTGGTTGATGAAGATATCACATCCCATGCGCACCCTCACAGGGGTGGAGAGCTGCCGACCCCGGAGGAGCTCGCCCGCCCGAAGCTCGGCATTGCTGCAGTTGTTCGTTTTCGACTCTGATGAGGACAGTATAAGTATGTAACGCCAACGTCCACCTTGAATTTGCTGTGGCCTTGTATTCTAGACTTTGTAAACTGTAAGTACAGTATAAATATGTATATAATGCCAGTGTCCACCTTGTAATTGCTTTGTCTTTGTTTTCTAGTCTGTCTAAGTTGTAGGGACAGTATAAGTATGTAACGCCAACGTCCACCTTGAATTTGCCGTAGGTTTGTGGTGACACTGCCACGCGCTTGTGATGGTAACGTAATCGTGTCCCCAAACCTCGTCGCTGGAAAGTTGCTCACCGCCACAGTCTTGCGATGGTAATGTAATCGTGTCCCCAAACCTCGTCTTGCTATCGTAAAGCGATGACGTGACCGCAGCCTCAGCTGCATTGCGCTGCCTTCTTAAAGTAGCTGTCATGTTCGTTTCGTGGGCAGGAGAGACACGTCCTCACGTTTAACGACTGTACAGCAACAGCACTGTAGCCTCGTTCTTCTTTCCGTTTGCTAAGGCAAAAACAAGGATGCCGCTCAATATCTGTAGCATTGCCAAGGGACCGCCTGGACGCAGCCGAATGTGATTTTTTGGTGGGGTGCTCAGTTGGTTGATGAAGATATCACATCCCATGCGCACCCTCACAGGGGTGGAGAGCTGCAGACCCCGGAGGAGCTCGCCCGCCCGAAGCTCGGCATTGCTGCAGTTGTTCGTTTTCGACTCTGATGAGGACAGTATAAGTATGTAACGCCAACGTCCACCTTGAATTTGCTGTGGCTTTGTATTCTAGACTTTGTAAACTGTAAGTACAGTATAAATATGTATATAATGCCAGTGTCCACCTTGTAACTGCTTTGTCTTTGTATTCTAGTCTGTGTAAGTTGTAGGGACAGTATAAGTATGTAACGCCAACGTCCACCTTGAATTTGCCGTAGGTTTGTGGTGACACTGCCACGCGCTTGTGATGGTAACGTAATCGTGTCCCCAAACCTCGTCGCTGGAAAGTTGCTCACAGCCACAGGCTTGCGATGGTAATGTAATCGTGTCCCCAAACCTCGTCTTGCTATCGTAAAGCGATGACGTGACCGCAGCCTCAGCTGCATTGCGCTGCCTTCTTAAAGTAGCTGTCATGTTCGTTTCGTGGGCAGGAGAGACACGTCCTCACGTTTAACGACTGTACAGCAACAGCACTGTAGCCTCGTTCTTCTTTCCGTTTGCTAAGGCAAAAACAAGGATGCCGCTTGGGCGCGCTGGTTTCTCTTTGCTAAAGAAAAAAAGTTGGTAAGGGAAAAGCCATGCCACGGGTTTCTAAACGTGAGTTTAGGAACTAAACCCTAAAAGGCGGAGCGGGCTTAGGGTGGGAGCCGCTCTCTACGGCGCGGGAGGGCATTACAGTCGGTGCGGCCGAAGTCGGCCCCCGTATATCCTCGCCTCTTAGCGCATTCCGATGCCGAAGCCGTTCCTTATCAAACATGTCTGCCCACGCGGCATCGTACCGTTGTCCGTTCGGCCGCTGGCTAAACCCTAAACCCTAAACCCTAAACCCTAAACCCTAAACCCTAAACCCTAAACCCTAAACCCTAAACCCTAAACCCTAAACCCTAAACCCTCAAGACAGCAATAAATAGAAATTGTATCGTTTCTTTGCATCGACAAGCTGGAATTGCAGCGGATTGACTTGTACTTGACGTTCGCCATACACCCTTAATTGAAGGACTACACAGGAGGCTTATGTACTTTATGTTCGCCCTTAATTGAAGGACCCATGTACCTTATATTTGCCCTCAATAAATAGACTACAGACGAAGCCCAAGTACCTTATGTTCATTCTTAATTGAAGGACTACACAAGAAGCTCATGTACCTTATGTTCGCCCTTAACTGAAGGACTACCGAGGAGGCCCATGTACCTTAGGTTCACCCTTAATTGAAGGACTACAGAGGAAGCCCATGTACCTTATGTTCGCCCTTAATTGAAAGACTACAGAGGAGGCCCAAGTACCTTATGCTCGCCCTTAATTGAAGGACTACAGAAGAAACCCATGAACCTTATGTTCGCCCTTAATTGAAGAACCACAGAGGAAGCCCAAGTACCTTATGCTCGCCCTTAATTGAAAGACTACAGAAGAAGCCCATGAACCTTATGTTCGCCCTTAATTGAAGGACTACAGAGGAGGCCCATGTACCTTATGTTCGCCCTTATATCTGAAGGACTACAAAGGAGGTCCGTGTACCTTACGTTCGCCCTTAATTTGAAGGATCACGCAAGAAACCGATGTACCGTAAGCTTGCCCTTGTTCGATGACCACAGAGGATAACCATGTACCTTATGTCGAAAGACTACACAAGAGGCCCAAGTACCTTATGTTCGCCCTTAACTGAAGGAATACAGAGGAGGCCCATGTACCTTATGTTCGCCCTTAGTTGAAGCACCCATGTCCCTTATGTTCGCCCTTACTGGAAGGACTACAGAGGAGGCCCGTGTACCTTACGTTGGCCCTTAATTGTAGGACGACAGAGGAGGCTTATGTACCTTATGTTCGCCCTTCATCGAAGGACTACGGAGGAGGCCCATGTACCTTATGTTCGCCCTTAACTGAAGGACTACGGAGGAGGCCCAAGTACCTTACGTTCGCCCTTAACTGAAGGACTACAGAGGAGGCCCATGTACCTTATGTTCGCCCTTGGTTGAAGGACCCATGTCCCTTATGTTCGCCCTTACTGGAAGGAGTGCAGAGGAGGCCCGTGTACCTTACGTTCGCCCTGAATTGTAGGACTACAGAGGAGGCTTATGTACCTTATGTTCGCCCTTCATCAAAGGACTGCGGAGGAGGCCCATGTACCTCACGTTCGCCCTTAATTGTAGGACTACAGAGGAGGCTTATGTACCTTATGTTCGCCCTTCATCGAAGGACTACGGAGGAGGCCCATGTACCTTATGTTCGCCCTTAACTGAAGGACTACGGAGGAGGCCCATGTACCTTATGTTCGCCCTTAACTGAATGACTACAGAGGAGGCCCAAGTACCTCATGCGCGCCCCTTACTTGAAGGACTACAGAGGAGGCCCGAGTACCTTATGCTCGCCCTTTCTTGAAGGACTACAGAGGAGGCCCGAGTACCTTATGCTCGCCCTTACTTGAAGGACTACAGAAGAAGCCCATGAACGTTGTGTTCACCCTTAAACTCTCGGTCTGCGATCATATTTCTAGGAAGAAGATAACCGCACAGCTGAAATACGTTTGCATGTTTTGATTCACGTTCAATTTCAGCCGAATGAGCATACCAGAAAACCGCGGCATGAACATATCCGCAGCCGATCGATCATTGCTTCTCAAGCTTAGCATGCATTTACTTTGCCGTTATGTTATGTAAATCGACCTATCTATCGATCTATTCATGTTTGTACACGTATACATGTATTTATATCTATTAGTCGTCCAATTAGCTTATTTTCCTATATATTCTATCGATGTAGATATTCATCTGTTTTTCTATGTGTCTATTTATCTAACATATGTCTATTCAATTTCCGCAGGTTCATTCGTACCTGTCTTGAACCGTCCTCCCTTTCTTTACCAGCCATGGCTCCCTGCCACCGCTGCGGAACGGGAGTGCGGCGTGGCAGGGGACGAGGCTGGTGCAGCAATCTGCAATGCCGCGAGCAGGAGAAGCGAGAGTTCAACGAAGCTCGCCTGGCAAAGCATCAAGACTTGCAGAGTGAACGCGCAAAGGTTGGTGCAGGCAGCCGTGGACCGAAGCCGGGTGAAGGCGGTGGCCGGCCTGAAGAGGCAGAGAGCACACGGGTGCAGCGGCGACAGCTGCATGCGGAACGCACAGAGGAAGGCTTTGGGAGTCGCGGACCAATTCCCATCGCCAGCGAAGTGCGAGAAGGGTATCCGTTTCGAGACGAAGATGAGATGACTTCGGAACAACTGCAGAGCTACTATGAGCGGTTCGTTCGCAGCTGGAGCAGATTCGGATTGTCCCGCGTGTGCCAGACCTGCAACACCCTCACGCCAGCGAAGCACTGCCGGCAGAGCAGAAGTTATGGGACGCTGAGCTGCAAGAACTGCCGCGAGAAGGCCGTGACCATCGTCCTGCCAGCCCTGCCACCCATTCCCGAGGCATTGCAGCGGCTGCAGCCCATCGAGCAGCATCTGCTGGCCATGGCCCGGATCTCCCAAGTCTTGTTGGACAAGCTGCCATCAGGGGGTCCAAGTGCGCAGTGGGGTCGGATGTACGCGGTGCTCATGCAAGACCCCTTCATCTGTGACGTTCTGGAGGGAGCCACAATTGACGACGATGGTACGGTATTAGTGGAGGGCGTACAAGGCATGACACCCTCTTCTGCCCGCTTGGAATACTTGCACGCAGCCTTGCAGGAGCTGCAGGCCAGCCACAAGCTCTACAGGAACAGTGCTGCCGTCAACCGGGCCATTGTGCGAATGGGCGAGATCCTGGCCAGCCGACATTCCCCAGGCCTGCGACCGGCCGAGCCGCAAGAGGAGGAATTGGAGATGACGTACTTGGTGCCAAAGGAATTCAAGACACCGCGAGCGGAGATCGGGGAATTGCGCCAACTTCGCGGAAGCGCAGAGCTTGCTGATGACTTGGATGTCAAGTTCTTTCCTCACCTGTTCCCCACTGGCACCGGTGGCTGGAAGAACGCATACGAAAGCTTCAGCCAATATGCCAGGAAGCGGCTGCTGGGCCGAGACCCGCGCTTCGAGTCCTCCACTGCCTACATCATGTGGCTCCTGGAGACGCAAACGAAGAAGCGCCTCTCTGGCAACATCAATGTCAGGATCGGCTCGCAGCGGACACCGTGCGGCAAGACCAGGTTCGAGGACGGCAGCCGCCAGGTGTACGCAGCCTTGAGGGACATCCCTGTCACTCAGCCCTATCTCTTCGCGAAGAAGGGCGTCGCGCTGAGCATGTACGAGCAGCTCGGCCGCCCGAACTTCTTTATGACCCTGACTTGTCACGCCGGACAGCCTGATATATTGCTTGCAAGCATCTCTGCGCGGCTACTTCGATTGCATCCAGACAAGCCGCCAGAGGAGTTGCAACGGCAAGCCGCCGAGATTCTGCGGCTCTTCCAAGCCGACGACGGCTACAAATGGGACGGGGCATCAGCCAATCAGCTCTGCAATCAGCAGCCGGCCATCCTGGCCCGGCAGTTTATGCACCAAGTGAATCAGCTCATGCGCTGGCTGACCGGGGATAATGGCACGGCACATACACGCCTTGACGTCGGTGCCGACGCACAAGATGAGCCAGAGGGCAGGGGCGGCGAGAGCGACGCAGAATCCATCGGATCCGTCGAGGCCCCAGCTACGGATGCCGCGGGCAAGGCACGACGCATGCGCAGGGAGCGTCCGCCGTTCAAGGTCATCGATTACATCATCCGAGTGGAGTGGCAGAAGCGAGGATACCCCCACGTGCACATCCTGCTCTGGACGGAAGAATGGCCTCCTCCGTCGAAGCAAGACCTCCACGGATCACGCAAAGACGACACAACCGAAAGCCCTGACCAAGAGAGCAAGGACCCGGATCTCGAGAAGGATGCTTCAAAGCCGGCCCCAGCCCCTGACTGGTCCGACGACGAAGCCATGAGCAACTTCCTTCCGACTTGTGCAGAAGACCTCAGCGACAAGCACGTCTGCACCAAGGGCCCGCTCTCCTGGCGCCAATCGCGGCGAGGCAAGCCCAGTGTGCGAGAAGTGAGTGCAAAGCTATCCACATTGATGGTACACACGCACTCTGCCTATTGCGGCATGTACAGCACCGGTGCATGTCGCTTCGGCTTTCCGCACGAACCGGAAGTGCGGACGCGGCGGCGACAGTCCCAAGAGCAATATGCCAACAGCCGCTACAAGAGCAGCCTCGCAGTCAGGAGGGCCGACGCAGATCGTATGATGGGCCAGTATAACGACACAATTCTGCGGAAGTGGCGGGCCAGCATGGACCTCCAGGTCATATGCGAGCTGACGAGCGCTAGCCGCTACATCCTGGGCTATGCATTTAAGTCCGAAGAGGACCTGGCGGCGCAGCGGCGCATGGAGACTATCATAGCCGGCCTGACAGCCACCGCCAACCAAGATGCCGGCCTCAGCAACCAACAGATTTACAAGGCGGCTCATGCAGCGCTACAAGGGCGGACTACATCGACCTTCGAAGCCTGCCATCTGCTGCTTGGGTTCCCCGTAGTCCAGCTCTCCAGAGATCACGTGTGGGTACAAGTCGGACCGCCAGACACATGGACCGTGTGGGTGCCCAGGCACGAGGAGCGGGCAGCTCTGCAGCAGCCTGCCAAATACTGTAATTCCCGCAGTGACGGCAATGTGCCCATTGCGCAGTGGTGGTACTGCCAAATGCAGAGCAACTTTAGCGAGGAGACGGTTGAGGTACCGGTGGAGGGGGGCGCGACAAAGCGCTGCCAGGTCAAGGACCTGAGCTTTCTGGATTTCTGCGCTGGCTGCAAGTTCGTGGGATTGAAATTTCCAGAAGCCCGCAAGCGGCCTGCCATCGTCGGCTACCGCAACTTCAGTCCGGACCAGGAGCCGGAAGCCTTCTACTACTCGAGACTATTGCTCCATATGATTTGGAAGGAGCCAGGGGATTGGCTCTGCCCAGAGGACGGGGGAAGCCACGCAGCGGCGTTTCAGCGCATTGTGAGGAACGTGCGCGACCACCCGCATTTCTTACAATCCATCTGCTTCCCACGCATGGATGCGACTCTAGAATCTGCCAGAAAGATACAGGCCGTGCAGGCCACGATGTACCTGAAGGCAAGGATGCATCCCGGCCATGCCAGAGACGGCTGGGCCAACAGTAAGGTGGACCAAGACAATTACGAGGATTCTATGCGCATCATGGAGGGCCTCAAGGAGCGACACGGGGATGATATCGACTTCTTGCCGCCGGATCATATCCCGACGGGGCCGGCCTGCAATGCGTTTGCGCCTGTGGAAGGGGGTGAGGAGGCTTTCCAGATGTTAACCACGGAGACCCCTACGCTGGAAACCGAGCGGCAGCGGAAGGTTATGGAATACATCATCCGGTGCGTCCTGTGCAGCCCGAATACCAAGATCGGCGACGGCGCCGGGCGCCTTCGGTTGCTCTTGCATGGCCCTGGAGGCTGCGGCAAGTCCGTCGTGGTGCGAGCCGCGGCCCACATGCTCCGCCAGAGCGGCATCGGAGTCGTCATCGCCGCGCCTACCGGGGTCGCCGCGTGGAACATCAACGGTGTCACGCTCCATACCTGCTGTCTGCTGCCAGTCGTCAACCAAAGTTACGGCAAGCCGTGCGATGTTCCACTGCCCACTGGTCCACATCTGGCCATGCTTCGGGACATCTGGTCGAAGGTGACCGTGCTCATCATAGATGAAATCGGCTTCATCTCAGCGTTCATGTTGGAACGAATCGATCAGCATCTGCGCCTGGCCAGGGATATGCCACACCTGCCGTTCGGAGGCCTGCACGTCGTCTTCGCGGGCGACCTATATCAGCTCCCGCCACCTGGCGGTAATCCGCCTTTCGCTAGCCAACTGTGGCTACATCTTGAGCTGTGTGAGCTGGAGGGCAACCAGCGCGCGGCCAAAGACCCGGAGTGGGCCGCCTTGCTGGCACGTGTCCGTGTGGGCAAATGGACCGACGAGGATATCAGAGTCCTACAAGGTCTAGCCATTAAGAAGTCCCGCCGGCAGCCTGCGCCAGGTGCCGTGTATCTCTACGCCACACGCAAGGCCGTAGCAGAGAGCAACCGACGCTACGTGGAGGAGCACCTGGGTACCACCGGCGGACAGCTGTATGATTGCCCTGCGGCCGACACCAGCGTCAGAACCGGAGCGCCCCTAAGCCAGGAGGTGGTCTGGGACGAGCCCGAGAACACGGGCGGATTGGAGACCATGCTCCAGGTCGCGGTGGGCGTACGGGTGATGCTCAGGCACAACATCGACGTCCCCGATGGCCTGGTCAACGGAGCCTGCGGCCACGTTAGCTGCGTCGAAGCTGACGAGGAGTCCGGAGAAGTGATGAAGATCTGGGTCAGCTTCGAGAAGACCGCCGGCAGCAGATGGTGCGAGGAGAACGGGACCACCTGCGTGTCGATCATGCGCCGTTCAGCAACTTTCTATGACAAGGACGGCAGCAAGGCTGAGCGGAGGCAATTCCCGCTGGTCGTGGCCAGGGCGATCACCATCCACAAGAGCCAGGCAGCCACCTTCAGTGCGGGCGTCCACGGGCGCCTGGATTGCACCGTCAAGCAGAAGGGCCAAGCCTATGTGTGCTTGAGCCGCTGCCCCCAGCAAGCCCTGTGCTCCCTCGAGCATTTCAACCCGAAGTGTCTACAGTACAACGATGGCGCCGAATGGGCCCTAACCAAACTGAAGGCCCAACAAGCCGACAGGGGCGGCACGCCGTTGTGGCAGCAGCTCATGAAGCCGCCAGGCACCAAAGACTTCTACATGAACCGCCTGCGCGACCTGGGGAAGCCTGATTGGCAACGTCAGCAAGAAGAGCAGCCAGAGGGGAAGCCTCCATGGTGTTGCCCGCACTGTGGCCAGACAATGGAGGACAGCCAGGAAATCCTTAAGAAACACCAGAAGACCTGTCCAGCAAAGCCGAAGAGCGAAGCCAATGCAAAGTATGTCGGAAGCGAGCCCGAGGCCAAGCCGATGGCAGCCCCAAAGCAGGGGGCCAAGCGCGACAGCATGGACAGCAAGGCGGAGCCGGCGCCTCCCGCCAAAACACCAAGACAGGCAGCGGGTAACGACGCTGGCCTATCAACCCCCGTGCAGCGCCAGCCCTTCTTCGAGCGTCAAGTCGCCGCCCAGTGCGGCCTACATGCCCTGAACAATGCGCTCGGAGCGCACTACTTTGAGCAAGCGGATCTGGTGCATGCAGCGACGATTTTCTTGGAGGAGAATTGGGAACTGGGCGACGAGCCACAGGCGCACCTGACGGCAGGAGGAGATTATTCCATCGAGGTCCTGCTCATGGCGGTGCGGGCCAAGGCCATGCAAGCGTTCGACCGGGTGCAGTGGATTATGGCGGACCAGCGAGCCCTGCGTTCGCAGGACCTGGACGATTGCCTCGGTGCCATCCAGAACCGGCATAACACACATTGGGTGGCCCTGAGACGCCATGAGGATGGCCGGTTCCTCTTACTGGACTCGATGCAAGCAGCCCCCGTGGCCATGAACGACGCTGAACTTCAGCATTCGCTCACAGAACATCCTACCTTTGCAATTCGTCTAGCGTAATGGTCAGAAGCTGCAGCCACGGCAGTCGTGCCAGGCCAGCAAGCACACGGGACAGGCTTGCGACAGTTCTCGAAAAAAACCAACCAACAGTCTGTAGTAGGCAGCAAGCAACCCCAACTGCAGGATGTAGCTCAGCCGAAAGAATCGTATCCGCCAGCAAATTTTCAATAGCAAACAGCAACAAGCTTCGGTTTCAGCTACGGCACACAAGCAGCTTTCAAAAGCGGCCAACGCCAATTCGCAAGCAACACTTCCGCAGCAGCAAAGACAAGTAGCCCAGCCCAACGCAAAAACAGGCAGGCAGGCAGGCATTACGTAGCAGGCAGCAGGCAACCCAGTTGCAACCCAGCCAAATGGTTCAGGGGGCACCCGGCCGCCCAGAGTCAAAAAAGCAAAATTCGGTCAAAACTCATGGACCCCAACCCTATACAATTTCTATAGGCAGGCAGGCAGGCAGGCAGTCATTACGTAGCAGGCAGCAGGCAACCCAATTGCAACCCAGCCAAATGGTTCAGGGACTCGGTCGGGGGACCCGGCCGCCCAGAGTTAAAAAAAAAAACTTTCGCTCAAAACTCAGGGACCCAAACCCTATACAATTTCTATAAACCCTAAATTTTAAGGGCTTCGCCCGTGTGCGCCAGCGCATTTTGGGTCATAGCTTCCGAAGCGACGACCCACCATTAGTTGCGAAAACGCACTTGAACTTAGTCCAAGCCTTCGGCCGTGTTCGCCTTTAATTGCAGGAGAGCAGAGGAGGGCCGTGTACCTTATGTTGGCTCCTCATTGACGTAGAGGAGAGGAGGGCCATGTACCTTACGTTCGCCCTTAATTGAAGGAGAGCAGAGGAAGGTCCTGTACCTTATGTTCGCCTTTAATTGGAGGAGAGCAGGGCCGTGCACCTTATGTTCGCCCTTACTCACGAAGAAGAGCAGAGGAAGCTACTGTACTTTATGTTCGCCCTTAGGTGAATGAGAGCGGAGGAGGGCAGTGTTCCTTATGTTCGCCCTTAATTGGAGCAAATGCCAGGGTTGCAAGCAGCAGTTACTCTTATCGGCCGTGTCCGAACTGGATTCCGCTTGTCGGTATTGTCTCAACTGTGCAACTGGGACTGGGTCAAGCAACACCAAGGGCCTGCAGAAATGCAGAGGCTGTGGGCAAACGTTCCGACACGTACAGACGGATGCGGAGCATCGCGAGCGACGCTGCCCGAACTGCAGGCAGTCCAGGTCCAGCGCCTTGCATCCGACAACACCGTGACGCTATCATGAGCTTGGAGAGCGTCCCCGCCCGCATCGGACAGGCGGGCGTGGCGTGCTCGCTTACGTGCTTCACCGCCATATGGCGCTGGCGTTGGCATGGGCTTCACTGTAAGAAAAAAAGCTACAGTGTCGTAACTATATAAAAAAGCTAGGCCAGCGACCCGGCCAGTGTTCGGATATGTTCAGGCAGCCAGCCAGGCGACGCGGTGAACTTAGTCCAAGCCTTCGGCCGTGTGCTTGCAACTATGACAGTCCAGCGGCTGGTTTGATTTCGTGTTGAATTCGGCTCAACTGCCTAATATTGAACCGCGAATTTGCGCTGCGGGGTCGGCCCCTCTAAAGTTTTCAAAGCAGTGTTTCGGCGATGAATTTGCCTGGGCGCCAAGCTGCGCTGGCGGACCCTAAACCCTAAACCCTAAACCCTAAACCCTAAACCCTAAACCCTAAACCCTAAACCCTAAACCCTAAACCCTAAACCCTAAACCCTAAATTTTAAGGGCTTCGCCCGTGTGCGCCAGCGCATTTTGGGTCATAGCTTCCGAAGCGACGACCCACCATTAGTTGCGAAAACGCACTTGAACTTAGTCCAAGCCTTCGGCCGTGTTCGCCTTTAATTGCAGGAGAGCAGAGGAGGGCCGTGTACCTTATGTTGGCTCCTCATTGACGTAGAGGAGAGGAGGGCCATGTACCTTACGTTCGCCCTTAATTGAAGGAGAGCAGAGGAAGGTCCTGTACCTTATGTTCGCCTTTAATTGGAGGAGAGCAGGGCCGTGCACCTTATGTTCGCCCTTACTCACGAAGAAGAGCAGAGGAAGCTACTGTACTTTATGTTCGCCCTTAGGTGAATGAGAGCGGAGGAGGGCAGTGTTCCTTATGTTCGCCCTTAATTGGAGCAAATGCCAGGGTTGCAAGCAGCAGTTACTCTTATCGGCCGTGTCCGAACTGGATTCCGCTTGTCGGTATTGTCTCAACTGTGCAACTGGGACTGGGTCAAGCAACACCAAGGGCCTGCAGAAATGCAGAGGCTGTGGGCAAACGTTCCGACACGTACAGACGGATGCGGAGCATCGCGAGCGACGCTGCCCGAACTGCAGGCAGTCCAGGTCCAGCGCCTTGCATCCGACAACACCGTGACGCTATCATGAGCTTGGAGAGCGTCCCCGCCCGCATCGGACAGGCGGGCGTGGCGTGCTCGCTTACGTGCTTCACCGCCATATGGCGCTGGCGTTGGCATGGGCTTCACTGTAAGAAAAAAAGCTACAGTGTCGTAACTATATAAAAAAGCTAGGCCAGCGACCCGGCCAGTGTTCGGATATGTTCAGGCAGCCAGCCAGGCGACGCGGTGAACTTAGTCCAAGCCTTCGGCCGTGTGCTTGCAACTATGACAGTCCAGCGGCTGGTTTGATTTCGTGTTGAATTCGGCTCAACTGCCTAATATTGAACCGCGAATTTGCGCTGCGGGGTCGGCCCCTCTAAAGTTTTCAAAGCAGTGTTTCGGCGATGAATTTGCCTGGGCGCCAAGCTGCGCTGGCGGACCCTAAACCCTAAACCCTAAACCCTAAACCCTAAACCCTAAACCCTAAATTTTAGACGGCTTGCGCCGAAGGTGCGCCAGCGCAGCTTCTGGTTTGATGCCCAGCAGGTACGCAGGATTTAAGGCAAGCAACGGTCGACCATAGGGCAGTTTAAGTAAATTGACGTAAATTGACAAGTTTTTTCTAAGTGCAACTGAACGGTTTAAGTAAATTGAAATGACCCAAGCAACACACCCAACCCTAAACCCGAACCTTTAACCCTAAATTCAACATGTCCAAGTGCAGAGCGTGCTTCTGTCAAGCTTGCGCCATGCTCACCTCATGCTTCCCACAAATGCCTGCATGCAATATGTTCCAGCCAAGGTGCAGCTCCAGAATGCAACTCGACTGCAATTCAGCAGGCACATGATAGAAATTGTATTTGCCACACCGTTGGGAAGCACCAAGATGCCAGCAAACAGTGCAGAACAAAAACACCCCATTTTGTTAACCCTTGTTGTCGTGCTCAACATCCTTAAAACAAGAAGTCAAGAACCAGTGCAGAAAAAAAGCCCCATTTTGTTAGTCCTAGTTGTCGTGCTCAACATCCTTAAAACAAGAAGCCAAGAACCAGAGCAGAAAAAAACACACCCCATTTTGTTAACCCTGGTTGTCGTGCTCAACATCCTTAAAACAAGAAGTCAAGAACCAGTGCAGAAAAAAAGCCCCATTTTGTTAGTCCTAGTTGTCGTGCTCAACATCCTTAAAACAAGAAGCCAAGAACCAGAGCAGAAAAAAACACACCCCATTTTGTTAACCCTGGTTGTCGTGCTCAACATCCTTAAACCAAGAAGCCAAGAACCAGTGCAGAAAAAAAGCCCCATTTTGTTAGTCCTAGTTGTCGTGCCACCTGCTGACAATCTGGTCCCCTCGGGATTGCCACCTACCGACAATCCAAGGAAGCATAGGGCCAAAGTGAAGTGTGACAGCCATCCGCCCCCTTTCCACCAAGCTCCACCCAGATTGCCACCAGCTGACAATCTGAAGCCCTGAAGATTGCCACCTGCTGACAATCCAAAGGGGCAACCGGCCAGCAAGGGAGTGTGACAGCCATCCGCCCCCTTTCCACCAACCCCCCACCACGATTGCCACCTATTGGCAATCTGTACCCCCTTAAGATTGCCACCTGTTGGCAATCTGTACCCCCCCTAAGATTGCCACCTGCTGACAATCTAGATCCCCTGTGATTGCCACTTGTTGGCAATCTGTACCCCCTTAAGATTGCCACCTGTTGGCAATCTGTACCCCCCTAAGATTGCCACCTGCTGACAATCTAGATCCCCTGTGATTGCCACCTGTTGGCAATCTGTACCCCCCTACGATTGCCGCCTTCTGACAATCTAGACCCCCTAAGATTGCCACCCCTTTGGGGCCTGGAGATTGTCACTCGGGGCCTGGCGATTGTCACTTTGGGGCCTGGAGATTGTCACCTGGGGCCTGGCGATTGTCACTTTGGGGCCTGGAGATTGTCACTCGGGGCCTGGCGATTGTCACTTTGGGGCCTGGAGATTGTCACCTGGGGCCTGGCGATTGTCACTTTGGGGCCTGGAGATTGTCACTTTGGGGCCTGGAGATTGTCACTTTGGCGTTGTGGGTGGCCTGGTTGCAAGTTTTTGCAGGTTTTGAGAGGTTTTTAAAGGCTCAGAGTGGTTTTAAAACGTTCTAAGTGGCTTCCGAAGTTATTTCAAAGGGCTTTAAGCAGTCTTGAAGCCGGGCAAAATTGACACCCACCGTCAATCTACGACCGCCCGGGGACCAGGATTTCCCCGACCCGCGCGCGTACACACAATGCGCTTTTGGACCCTCCGCTCGCCCCCTAAGGGAGCATGCTAACTGTCTTTTGGAAGCTAGTAATGGCGTTGAACTACAGCGACTGCTGTACGCGCCAGTTCACTAGCGAAGCGGCCTCCAAATACCTAAAAAGAGCCGAGGTGCCTTCCTTGAGCATTCCAAAAGTAGGCCGCGGGCATACTTTTGGGATGTGTGCCACGGACGCGCTTTGCGCGAGGATCGGTTTGTTTTCCTCAGTGCCAAGGGCCAAGGGGGCTTCCCATTGAGCCTGTCAACGGGAACGCGTGTACTCGCTCGCGGGTGCGCGTTACTACCGGGGATCCGATCTATCTCCAATCGGTGAACACATATGGGCGAAGGATGTTTCAATCCGACCAGAAACATCGGGGAAGCAGGGAGCGTGTGCTGCGGGACATTCTCTTATAAGGCACCTAAAATAAGGCCATCCCAGTACTAAGTACGCTGGGGGGTGCCTTCGAAGACCTTCACACTCTCATACTTCCCACGCATGCATTCACTGAACATGTCCAAGCCAAGGACTGATTTTTGGTGCAAGCGACTCGGCTGCAACTAAACATGTCCGTGCTCGTGTTCGTTAGTCTTGTGTTTGCATTCCTTCTTTGCCGATGCCAAGGTACAACCAACGAGGCCGGCAACGGAAGACGGCCACCAAGCTGCAGCTACACGCATGCACGTTTACACTTTCCCTTCACTCGGCCCAAGACTGGAGACCCATCCACGATTGAGAGTCCCTACAAAGGCAATACGTGCTTTCAAAAATCTTTGCATGTTCGATGTTGAAGACCACCACGCCGGGCTCTCATCTCAAACCCATTTTGTCGGCCTCGTGCTAAATCGTAATGCCAGTATCTCACAATCGACCTCAGCCAAGACCTTCAACCTCGTCAGGAATCGGCCCACAATTGGGGAGACTCGGAGAATGCAGCTAAGCCATTCGAAACTCGCAGGCGGTAAAGTCCTCATGCGCACGCGTTGCCTGCGAGAACTCCACGCACAACCAAGGCGAGCAGCTTCGGCAGAAGCCCATCCACCATAAAAGAGTCCCGACAGATGAAGACATCACTGGCAGAAGCTCTGGCTGTCAGGTCTCGCTTGCAGCATAAAGCAACCCAAACCAGCTGTCATCATGTCACAGCCAAGGTACAGCTCTGGTCGCATCTGGACTGCCACTAGACATGTTCATACTTGCCTTGTGTTTACAGTGATTCCCTTCCAATGCCAAGGTACGACTAAGCGAGGACTCCCGGAGTTCAATTGGGAAGCCCGCCCACCGCCTGACATATCCTCGTCCAATTTATGAAGGAAATCGGCTTGGAGAGCTTGCGAATCACCTGACAATCGTCACCTTCGTCCGCTTTATGAAGAAAATCGGCGTGGGGAGCCTGCGAACCACCTGGCAATCCATATTCCCGTCCTCTGTATGAAGGAAATTTACTTGGAAAGCTCCCTCGTAGCTGTACGTAGCTGTGTTCCAGGTAGAGGCATACCGTCTTTCAGCTGGAATACAAGTGGAAATGATACTGGTTTCACAAGGAAGGCAACTGGCGCACGAGTGAAAACATGCTCGGCCCAGAGCATCGTTCCCGAGTCTTCCCAGGTGTGCGGGAGAGCGGCGGAGATCGAAGCATGTAGCTTCCAGTCTTGCAGATGCTGCTTGAGCATTGCACCCTGTATTCCGCAGCCTCACTCTTGCGGCTCAAAGCTTGCATTTGCTTGCCTTCAGAGCACCCACGAGATGGACGGCCGCTGTCTGGAGTGGAGCCGGTGTTTGGAAGGCGGTCCTGGCTCGTGGTCATTGATTGACTCGGACGGTGCGGCCTTTACCACTGAAGCAACTCCTCGATGGGATCTGCACTTCTTTTCCACCGATCCCGTGGAGAGGCTGCAGTGCCGATTCGTCCAGTGGCACCCAGCAGATGCTCAGGTTGCTGTGTTCGAAGCTGAAGAGCTGGACTATGATACTTGGATCAACTATCCTGCCGGGAAAGTCTACGTCCGTGAAGTGCCCTCACCCTTCGTCGTCGCCTGCAGCATAACACCTGTCTCGCAAAATGCTGTGGATGCGGTGTTCACGACGGTGGCCGGCGGGGAGCTGCTGCGAATCACCGGCATGTCAAACTCTTTGCCGGAGATGGAAGAGCTTGCTGCATCCGCTGCCCTAGCAGTGGCAGCCCAAGGCCGTCTGAGGAGCCGCAACCAAGCAGTGTGCACGGCGTTCGACGGGCAACTGGTCACATTGGCCCTTTCCCATGACATGTGGGACATGCTGACAGCGCGGAACTAGAAAAGAATCTTTCGTTTCGCTCAACCTATGCCGTGCGCTGGCTGTGACGGAGCATCGCGGCTGGCAGCCACAGCAGCAGAAGCAACAAAAAAAAAGATGCGGACGTCTGCTACTTGCAGCCTGGACATGAAGGCCGATGCCTTGATCGAGACAGCCCCGGCCCATTTAAATAGGTGGTACTGATGAGGACGGGACGACAAGGAGCGAGCTGGAAAAATTGCTTGGAACCAACTGCAAGCCAATGTCGCTGCCGTGGTCCCTGCAATGAGAGCACACTAACACTAACCAGGCACCGCAGCCCAATTCGTGCTCAAGAGCATCAAAAGCAAAAAGTTCCGCACCGCGAAGCGACTATCTAGGCCGAAGCCGCTTCCGACAGTAGCAGAGACGGAACGGCAGCAGAAGCTTCTGAGCCGGCCCTGCAGGTCAAATGGACATGTACCCGAGCAACCGCCGCCGATGGGCCGATATCGAGGACGAGGAGGAGCAGGCGGCATGCAGGAAGCTAGCAGTCAAGGTGTAGAAACTCTCTCGCACTCAGTCCCTGCCTTCCTGTTAGAAGCGAGGGAACAACAGCACAGAAACCGAGGGAGAGAGAGACAGAGAGAGATAGAGATAGAGACAGAGTGACATAAGGGCAGGTGGCATGAAGCAAGCTAGCAGTCAAGGCGTACGGCGTACAGACTCTCCCGCACTCAGTCCCTGTCTTCCTGTTTCCAACCAAGGACCAACAGCAGAGAAACCGGGGGAGAGAGAGAGAGAGAGAGAGAGAGAGAGAGAGCGAGAGAGAGAGCGAGTGAACAAAACGGCGGAGACGAAGAAAGACAGATCGCCAGATCTTGCCGCGCACAGGGGGCGGGATGGTGCTTCGACTTTGAGGCGTTCAAGAAGCAATACCTGGCAACGCAGTGCGCCCTGACGCTGAAGACGCCCGTCCCCGTCCCAGAACTTCATTAGAGAACACAATGCATACAACAGCTGGCCCATGAATAGCATTGCTCCTGCACGAAACCCAGCGAGGCCGGAATGATCAAAATCGACGAGGCGATTGCTTGCGGGCCTCGAACAGCAATCAACACAATGTGCCCGGACCGAGGCATGGAAGACGCATCCGACGACCTCCCGGACACGAAGGTCGGCCCATCGCCCAAGTGGACAGCAACGGGTGCACCGACGCAAGAAGGCACCGCCCTTGCAAACGCTTGAAAGACTCAGATACTTTGCAATCAATCTGCAGGCTCCCGCACCGACACTACCGAAGCCAACACAGTGGACGGCCGAGGACGATTCCGCACTCGAAGATGCTTTTCAACTGGCAGAGGCGCGGGATGCAGCAACGTCCGGGTGACCGAGTGTTCATTCCGAGCAGCTGCAGGCCGAAAGGGCCACTGCGAGAGCTTCCTCGCACGAATGCGGCGACACAAGCGGTGCAACAGCACGCCCGGAGCGGCATCGCCGCACGGCACGGCGACGGAGACAGGCAACGACCAACGTGAACGACACGCAAAACGTCAGGCCCAGCAGCAGCACCGAGGCGGGCTCGCCCATTATTTTGGCTGCGCGTAGAAGCATTTCACTGCCCAGCCATCTGGGCCGCTTGTGAGGATCCCTTCAGCTTGGCATATCTGCTCTCGAGCACGGGGCTCGGAGCCATTCTGTTCCCATTCTCCAGATCACATCAGTTCAATTTGATTTTCATTGCTTCCAAGGTCATCGGAGATTGCATCCCGACAACCGTGCTGACACAATGGTCATAAGTATGTGGACGATGGGTCGCAGACAGCGGAATCGGCTGCAGCATGCCAGTGCCTGAAGAAGTGCCGCAAGCACATACTGAAGCACGGTGTAACCTTTCCAGATGGTGAAGGCGTGTCCTGCGAGGCTCTTTGTGGCAACACGGCCGCTGCGGACGAGTGCCAGGCTTGGGCACGGACCGCCAGAGTTGGCAACTAGAACTCTGCATGTTCGGCACCTCGATGCAGCAATCGCACAGGCCGCGACAGCAATGTGCAGTTCCAGCACCAGCGAGGCAACTCCCCTGCCCATCGGTTGCGTTGTTCATTTTACATGTAACGCTCGCTAAGCTTGTTTGCTAATTCGCTCGGGCATTCAACCCTTTCGCGTGCAGGTGCCTGCTGCTCCGGACACGACCTTCTTGCAGATGGTAAAGATGGTTGCGGACGGCGACTGCTTGTTCCACGCGCTGGCCCATGGTCACAAGCGAACGATGGAGGACGAGAACGGTGCCAGGCCTCTTCCTGCAGACCTGGGACAGGCTCTTCGCCGGGAGGTGACAAGCTTCTTGACAGCCCATGCATTCGAGCAGGGCGACTTCGCAGAGAGCTGGCTAGAAGAAGCGGAACATCTGGAAAGAGGATCAGAAGAGGCTTGGGCTGGAAACAACTCCATCGTGGCCTTCTCCCTGATGAAGAAATGCCGCGTGCACGTGCACACGCGCCTTCCCGACGGCTCTATCGTCGCAATCGACTCCACCCATCGTGATCTTCAAAATCTCGCTGATTTGCCCACGGTTCATGTGTTCTATAATGGACAAGACCATTACGATGCATTGGTGCAAGCCGAAGATGTGGCACTGCTGGTGCCCGCGTGGAAAGATCAGACATGGCCGGTGAGGTACTGGCGACTGCCGAATGAATTGCCGCCGCTGGAACTCGACGATGCATTGCCGCCGATCAAGAAGCCCAGATCGGTGGAGTCCGTCACTGCGCTCGAACTTCCTGACAGCGGGGACGACATCCTGGACGAGGTGTGCAAGACCGTCGTGACGCCGGCATCCACCCATCCGCATCGCCAAATGGAGGATGCCGTTACGAAGCTGGCGACGACCAGGCTTCGAGACCATCCCACACTCCCGCCTCTTGCGCTGCCGGAAGAAGTGGATGCGGGCGAGGCGTGGCCCCATGCTTTCTGTGCGTTCAGCGGCTGCTTGTGGACGGCCAGAAAAGGCACGGAGGACGACCTGCTTCAGCATCTCCACGAGCAGCATGGCGCCGACCTCGATCCCCTAGCAAGTCTTCTCTGGAATGGCCATCATGACAAGCGCGATCTGCTCAGCGTTTACAATGCTGCTCTGAGCGTCAAGTGCCGCTCGGCCGCTCCCCTGGCGGGCAGCTCGCTCGACCGGATGGCCCTGGAAAAGTTCGCAGAAGCGACTGCTGAGGACCACGTGGAGTCCCTGATCTGCTTCTCTTGTGCTTGCAGCTACACACGCATCGCGGAGACGGAAGCTCGGGGCGACATCCAGTGGCACCGTCCTCTGGAGCAGACGAACAAGTTCCTCGGCCAGCCCGTGAAGGTCATCGAGCAGCTCCTGGGATTGGACCAGTTCCTTGGAAAGTACGACCATCTGGTCGAACACACGAAGTTAACGGACTTCGAAGACTTCGAGAACTGGCACCTCAAACTGGCAGGGGAAGCACAGCACGTTCGCTTGCTTTGCTGCCCCGAAGATCACAGATGCACAAGGAATCCAGAGCATCCACGCGCCAGAGTTCTGTGCGAGCATTGCGAGGTGCCGGTTTGTCGCAGTTGCCTGGACTGCTTGGGCAGGAAGAAGCTGCCTCCGGCGAGCCTCGCAAATGACATGTGGACAGGCTACGGCCCCGAAAGGCTTTACCAGGACAACGTGACGGTCATGGAAATGTTGTGCGCCAGTCCCTACATCACGACCCTCGTTTGCTTGACGATGGAGGCTCGCTACCGGGCGGAGGGAGCGCCCTTGGACCAGACGGCTCACATGCCGCGCCATCGTTTGGGCGCCCGTGGCAATGCGATTACCTTTCCTTTGCCTTGGGAGGACCTGCTTCGTAAGCTGGAGGGCCAGGACACCAGCCCTTCCGACTTACCCCGGAACCCCAACGAGCTCTCAGACGTCGTCCGGGTGATCCTCAAGACCAACAAGACGGGCCAGACTTCCGAGGCGGACTTGAAGAACTTGATTCACCAGGCAAGAGTCCGGCGGCACGTGGTGGTGCAGCTCATCTTGGACATGCGCCGTTGCGGACACCCTTCCTTCCAAGAAATCCAAGAAGAGAAAATCAGGGAGAAGGCAAGCTCGCTGCCGGAGGACGGTGTGCCGCCCGAAGTCGTGAAGATCTTCGGCGAGCTGGACGACTCGCAGGAGAAGCTGCAGCCGCAGAAAGCCGCCACGCCGGTTGACGGCCTCAGGAGCATCGATCAGGCAGGGAAACTTTAACGAGAATTTGTCAGCGGCAGAGTCTTGGAGCAAGCAAACCGGTTTGTCAATTGAGCAGCGTGCATCCTGCAGTCAGGCCGGCGCCACCTTCTCGGCGCAGCGGCCGCGAGCCATCGTGGCGGAGGGCAGCAGCCTCGACCGACAGGACCAGAATGCCGTGGGCATGGCAGCTCTCACAAGTTTGGAGGCAGTGGACAAGATTGCAGAGAGGAAAGCAGAGACCTTGGTGGCGACCACGGGGAACGTTCTCGTCGACCAGTTCCAGCCCCGCTACTTCGCCATGGCCTTCGCCTTCTGCTTCAAGCACGGCACCGCGTGTCCAGACGTCCTCAACAAGAAGAACCCATCGGTCAGTCGGAGGCGTCAGAAGGATTCCGCTGCCCCGACCGTCGACATCCACGACTGGGCTGCCATCATGGGCCGCCGAGTGGAAGCCCAGTTCCGTCGAGACTGGAACTTCGGCTTCGTTCTGTGGAACTATCTCTTTCGGACGATGGTGAACTTGGATGGCAGCACCTCCTTGTACTCCCAAGGCGGCAAGAAGATCACAGGCGAGGAGTTCCTTCAGGGGTCGACGGAGCTTCGAGAGCATCTGCAGCGCGGGAAGTACGTGGACATCACCGGCGCCCAGAAGAGCGTGCAAGGCGACTTCTCCAAAGTCCAGCACGTGCCGGGACTATCGGCTACTGCGAAAAAGATAGCGCAGGACGTCAACGCCAAGTGCCGCAACATCCCAGGGACCCACGAGACCAGGAACCTCATGCGGCAGCAGACCCACGCATACAGAGTGTGTTACGGCACTTCCGTCTTCCTGACCTTTTCGCCCTCGGAGAGGGATTCCACGCTGATGCTGAGGCTAGCGAGAACTCGAGACACGGACCCCGCCCTGCAGCAGAGCGGCAAGCCGACTTGTCAAGAAAGGAGCCAACCGCCGCTGGACCAGGATTTCATGGAGCTGGACCCTCAGGTGCTGGCCACAATCCTGCCAGACTACGACGAGCGGAGGGCGATCCTGGCCAGAGACCCTCTTGCCTGTGCTGATGGCTTCTGGACGTTGGTGCAGTTGGTGTTGCGGCATCTCTTCGGGATTCGCTGGTGCCCAAACTGTCCGAACTGCGCCAAGTCGGACAAGCCCTGCACGGACGCATTCGGGAGCAATGCCACGGCCACGGGCGGAGTACTGGGCAGAGTGGATGCAGCCTTCGGTTCCATCGAATGCCAGAAGAGCGGCGCTCTACACGCTCACTTCCAAGTGTTCTTGCAGTGCCTCCACCAGTACACGCCCCTCTCGGAGATCGTGGCCATGGGCAGAGAAGCTTACATGGATTTGGTGGAGAAGTACAAGGCCTACAACGCCCACGTGAGGCGCACCGTGTACTGCAATCCGGCGGTCTGGCAGAAGGAGCGCGACGCCGTGGAAAAGGAATGGCCGGAGTACCGGAGCTCAGTCCTCATGCTCAGTCGGCCCGGTTATCAAAGCGATGCCCTGCTCTCCGCGAAAGCCTGGAAACAGAAACACTTGGAGGAGGACGTGGAGGAGCTCCAGAAGCACAAGCAGCACCACGTCCATTTGCCGAAGGACACGGATCCGCAAGGGCCCAGACTTCCTCTCTCGCATTGCCGCGATAAGCGGGACCCGACGAAGTGCAAGTCCGGCTTCCCGCGCTACAACCAGCTGACCGAGGAGACCTTGATCGTTTGCGAAGGGCTGGCCAAGCAGATGGACATGCCCATCAAAGGCAAGAAAAGCATGCTCGGCTCCCTCTGGGGTCCGGTGAACGACCCGGAGCTCAACGGCACCCACCCTGCCTTGCTGGCGGCGCTTCGCTGCAATTCCGATCTGCAGCTGCCCTACCGCTTCCCGATCAACGAAGACATTCACAGCCACAAATGCCAGGACGAGAGCTGCCGCGGAAAAAGCCAAGCCGTGCGAACCTTGGGTCGAGAAGCCCAGCGGAACCAGGCCGCCCAGGCAGGCTACGGCTGCGACTACCAGAACAAGCGCCTCCCCATCGCCATCCACGAGATCAAGGAGTGGAACAAGGGGAACAAGGAGCTCGCAGAAGAGCTGAAGGGCAAGCCAGCCGGGTACGTGGCTTCACGGGTGGAGAACCGCTTCATCACAGACAGCTTCGGTCGAGGGGTTTGTCGCGGTGCCGTGGAATGCAGCAACCTCATCACGCGGAGCAAGCACGGCGACCCCGTGGAAGCGGAGTCCATACGCACCGCGCCAGTCGTGGGCCTTCCGCTGTGGTACGGCTTGAACCTGCTGCAGGCAGCCGCCGACGCGGAAGCCTGGCCCGCAGAGCCGCAGCGCTGGACCACGGAACCCAAGTGGAGAAAGCAGCAGCAGCCGCGAGCGGTGAGGCACTGTCCGTTCTGGACGCTCTACGGCTCCCGCGGCCGAGATCCGCGCGTCCATGAGCTGTCGGCGTACGAGTTTGCCATGCACTTCGAGTTCAAGAGAGCGACCCATCCCTGGAGCATCAAGTCGGACGATGACGGGGAGAAGCACCACCCGCTCCGCCACGAGGCTCAATTGACGGAGGCGGGCAAGGAGAAAGTGCGCTGGCATCGCTTCCAAGCCAAGCTCTCGCCGGGGGTCGATTATCGCATTCGGGAGCCTGGCCCCGACGAGGAGTGGATCCCCTTCGGCGAACCCGAGCTCGCCCAGCCTTTCAAGCACGACTGGGTCATGGTGCCGCGCAAGCGGCCGTACGTGCCGGTGCTCTTCGGCGCGCAGGGCGGCAACCAAACCGCGGACGACCAGGCCATGAAGCTCCTTCTGCTCTTTCGTCCTTGGGTGAATGATCGCCGAGACGCCTCGGAGGACGACCTCGTGGCCTTCGGAGACCTGTCTGCTCGCGACCAAGGGGCCACGGACTGGCTCCAGGCCGCGCGGCTCTGGCTGGGCCGACGCGGCTTCCCCACAGAGTCCGTGAAGCGCTATGCCGCCCAGCTCTGCTTCGTCCATTGCCTGCCGCGGGAGCTCCAACCCGGCACGGAGCTGGAAGCCAACAGCGACAACGAAGACTTGGAGGACGTGCCCTGCTTCTTCGACCAGGACCTTGCAAGCCCAGGTAGTGAAGCATTTTTGCAACGACCATTGCCCTTGAGCTTGGTTTTAAATTCTAGGCTTGAGTCGGTGCCCGCAGGACGACCTCACACTCGCCATGGAAACGCACGTTCGAGGGGGGTCTGGCGACGCGGGCAAGGAGGTGCAGACGCACGCCGACCGCACCAAGAAGATGTTCGCGCTGTCGCAAGCCATTTGGCTGGAAGGAAACGATGAAGGTGGACCCGACTCGGAGGCCAGGAACAGGTTCCGCGAGCTATCCGCCAAGGATCCCGTGACGGACCATAAGCGGGCGAGGCAAGCCGCCATCGACTCGCGGGTCCGAGGCGACAAAGGACAGGATAGACGAACCACGCACAGGGACGAGCGAAGCCCCGAGCTGCAGGCTCAGGAGCCCGTGACCGCCGCCAAGCTCCTCGACTGGCTCCACAGCGACCGAGTGCGCGGGGCCGTGAATGCCAAGCAGCACGAGTTCCTCGAGCTCGTCGTGGACAGAGTCATGGTGGAGCTCAACCTCATCAGACCGGGGGATTCCATCCGGAAGACTTCAGAGCCGTTGATCTGGTTGCTCCACGGGCCGCCCGGCGTCGGCAAGTCCCACATCCTGCAGTTCCTCCGCGAGCTCTTCGAAGACTTGCTCAAGTACACCCAGGGCCACGAGTACGAGGTCGTGGCGCTCCAAGCAGTGAACGCGGTGGACATCCGAGGCAAGAACATACACAGGGCCTACGGCTTCAGCAAGAGTGGGCAGCCGACCGAGGGAGACAATCCTCTCGTTCAGGCCATCCGCTTCAGGCGGTGGGTGATCGTGGACGAGATCAGCATGGTCAGCGCGAAGCTCTTGGCCCGCATGGAGCAACGACAGCGGGAGAACAAGAGCAGCAAAGACGAGTTCAAGCTGGACGGTCACGGGCGTGAAAGAGATTTCGGCGGCATCAACATGATCTTCATGGGCGACTTCTTCCAGTTCCCGCCGCCGGAGGGCGGCTTCATTGCGGACGTTCCCCACAGCTTGAAGTCTGCCACCGGGGTCGACAAGAGCACGGACCCTCTCGTCGAGCGCGGTCGGGACCTTTTCTGGCGCGGGGCGGTCCAAGGCGTCACCGAGCTGACGGAAACTCTGCGGTGCTCCGACGAGTGGTGGAACGAGGTGGTGGAGCAACTTCGGCATGGCTGCCTGTCGGAAGAGAACTGGAAGTACTTGCACGGCATCCCTGTGGAAGGCTGCACCCTGTCGGAGGCGGAGAGGCAGTCGCGCCGCAGAGTCATCATCTCCGACGCAGATCAGCGGCTGCAGGAGGCCAAGTTCCGGAAGGCGGTGGTCATCGTGGCCAATAACGACGCTCGCTACCAGATCAACAAAGACAAGGCGAGAGCCTACAGCAAAGAGTCCGGAGCTCCTCTCAGGTGGTCGGTGGCCAAGGACGTGGCGGAGGCCAAAGCTCTTCAAGCCGAGGACTGCAGCAAGTGGGAAAAAGAAAATGGCTGCAGTACCACGACCGACATACGGGAGATCTTTGCGGCCTGCTCCCCCTCGCTATCGGCATGCCCGTCGCCCTCACCGACCACGTGGACCGGTCCGACAAGTTCCTGCTGCGCGGGCGCTGCGGTCACGTGCATTCCTGGGTGTGGCCCGAAAACGACCAGCAGCCCGAAGTGGTGTACGTCAAATTCCCGGACGTCAAGTTTCAGCTTCCCGGCACGCCCGAGCCCGGCATCTATCCCCTGCGGCCTGTAACAGAAACATGGTATCTGGACCACGGGCGCGAACACCCTGTCCTGAAGGTGAAACGACGCTTAGCTGCATTGGCCTGAAGAACCGTCCGTTTCAAATATTTGTCAGGACTTGCAGGTAGTCCACTGTGCCTTGCAGCTCTTCTTGAAAGCAGCTTGAAAACAGCTGGCCAGGAATATGAGAATTTAGATTGATTGTAGACCAATCTCGCACCAAAAGTCCTGAAGGAAAGCAGCTGCAGCTGACCCCGGCCTTCGCGATGACGGCTCACAGCAGCCAGGGCAAGACGCTGGATGCCACGCTGCTCGACCTGAACGTGGACAAGAACGTCCACCAGACCCTGGGCACCGT
Organism: Symbiodinium sp. CCMP2592; assembly: GCA_905221615.1. Taxonomy (NCBI): domain Eukaryota; class Dinophyceae; order Suessiales; family Symbiodiniaceae; genus Symbiodinium; species Symbiodinium sp. CCMP2592. Next base: position 21,959 of record CAJNDT010001096.1, on the reverse strand, counting down.
GGCGGCGAGCCGTGTCCGCAGCCGCGAGGACGTGCTCATTCTGCGCCCCTTCCCACTCTGGCTGTTCCAGCGCGGAGCGCCCGAAGGGCCCGATCTGCTGCTGAAGACTCTCCGCAAAGAGCGCGTCGATTGGAAGGCCTGGCGCGAGAGCAGGAACCCCTTCGCTGCCTGCGGCAGTTGTGGCCACGTGAAAGACTTCGCGAACTTCTCCTTCGTCGAGTGGGGCAAAGTGCGAGCCAACAGGGCGGCCAAGTGCTTGCACTGCGAGAAGGGCGGCAAAGGCTCCATCAAGCGCAAGATCAGCGGGGACTCCGAGATCTTCACCAAGCACTTGTGCGACGTTTGTGGTTGCCACAAGATGGCGGCGGCATTCCCGGTGGCGCAGCTGCGCCAGCAAGGAGGACCGGATGTCAAGAAGGTGTGTACACAATGTGCTCGCAATCAATGCACCCTGACATGCTCTATCTGCGGAAAGACCAAGCCTGCCAACGCTTTCGAGTCCACCATGTGCACCCTGCCACCTGGCTGCGCGGCATGCAAAGACTGCCAAGAGGAGGTGCATCCGAAAGCGAAGCGCCTCCGAGGAGGCTGGTTCCTATGTCAAGGTTGCAAGCAGTCCTTTCCCCTGGTTGCAGCAGGCAATGCCAGCAATAATCATTGCTTGAACTGCGCAATTCACGGCACCAGGGCTCCTAAAGGATGGCACAAGTGCCAGAACCAGCAATGCCAGAAGGTATTCCAAGAAATTCGTGCACCAGGAGACTCGCGGCCAAAGCTTTGTCCGGAATGCAGAGTCTCGAAACAGAAGCGACTCCGCAAGTGAAATTTATGTAGGTTACACTTGCTTGGCCCGAAATCCTACCTCAGAGGTCAGATTTGACAAGGAGCCGCTAGTGGATAAGACAAAGAATCGCGGAGTTGCAAAGTCAAGATATCGGCGGAGACCGGACGTGTGGAACGTGCATGTAGGCATAGTGGTGCTGGCAGACCTCGCAATGGACAGGGGGCAGCCACGCGAGGAAAAGTCCCGCAGCAAGGAACATGGATGGTACACGACGGCATAGCATAGACGCACTCATCAGAGCAGCTGCGCAGCCACTGGTTCGTGAAGGAAGCATATCTCACAAAACTCATGAAACCTCGACCGTTCAAAATGCTTAGACCGATAACACGAAGTAACCCAGAGGCAAAGACTGACACACAGCAATTCTGCAACTTCCAGGGCGTGCCATGACGAGGCTCGATACCGGCGCCCTAGGCCGCTTTTGGGCTTTGACGAGGCTCGATAGCGGCGCCCGAAGCCGCTTTTGGGCTTTGCACCGCTTTTTGGGCTTTGCGCCGCTTTTGTGCTTTTGGGCAAGGTGCCCGGCCCCGGGCCCTGGCTGTGGGAAGGTGCCCCGGCCCCGGGTGCTCTGGCCCCGGGCCCTGGCTGTGGGAAGGTTCCCCGGCCTCTTAGCTGTGGGAAGGTGGTCCGGCCTTGGGGCCTTGGGGTTGATGGGAAGGTGCCCCGCCCCCGGGCCCTGGGCCCTGGCTGTGGGGAGGGGCCCCGGCCCCGGGCCCTGGCTGTGGGAAGGTGCCCCGCCCCCAGCAAACCCTCAACAATAAGAAAGACTCAATTTAGTCTAGCCCGAACCAACAGAGAGCAATCGCGGAGCAGACAACGGGGCAGACGACGAGTTTGAAGGCTTATGCAACGGCCCACTAAAAGCAGTGAAACCACAAGCACCCCCAAACACCGGCAATCCCTCAACACTAACAAAGCTTCAATTTAACCTAGCCCGAACCAACAGAGAAAAATCGCGGAGCAGACGACAACTTTTAAGACTTAAGCAACGGCCCCCTTAAAGCAGTGAAACCACAAGAACCACCAAGACCCGGCAATCTCTTAACACTCACAGGGCTCTAAACCTAACTTAACCCGAACAAACAGAAAACAATCGAGAGGCAGACGCAAAACTTTAGGACCTAAGGACCAGCCCCCCTAAAGCAGAGCAAGCCTTCGTGGGAGATGCTCGGGGCGCCTGTGAGCGCAGTCCACATGGACCCCCTTAAGCCAGAGAAAGCCTTCGGGTGAGATGCTCGCACTCGGACCCCTCCGCCTCCGAGCCCCAACCCACCTCGCACCCCTGAAACTTCGCGAGGGGGGACCCGGCCGCGCCAGAAAAGTTTGAAAGGTTTCCCGACCCAACCCGAAAAAAGTGCCGGAAAACATGATTGTCAAACACCGCCGTTTTTACCAAACCCCAGCAAACCCATAACAATAAGAAAGCCTCAATTTAGTCTAGCCCGAACCAACAGAGAACAATCGCGGTGCAGACAACGAGTTTTAAGGCTTAAGCGCCAGCCCCTCAAAAGAAAGGGATGCAGCTGCTGGCGCAGACACCAAAACGAGAAGACGTAATGAACACTTTTGCACTTTGCGCCGAACTTTTGCACTTTGCGCGGACCCCATAGGAAAGAGGAATTGCTTCAAAGGTTTGCACTTTGCGCCGATGAACACTTTTGCACTTTGCGCCGACCCCTAAGGAAGGGAAAATGCTTCAAAGAGCTTGAAAGCGGAATTGGCCGGGGCGCCCTCGCAGTCCAAAAACTGCGCTGGCGAATCCTAAAGAATTGCGCTAAATCCTAAAGCTTTAGTGTTTAGGAATAGGGTTTAGCGCTAAATCCTAAAGCTTTAGTGTTTAGGAATAGGGTTTAGCGCTAAATCCTAAAGCTTTAGTTTTTAGGAATAGGGTTTAGCGCTAAATCCTAAAGCTTTAGTGTTTAGGAATAGGGTTTAGCGCTAAATCCTAAAGCTTTAGTGTTTAGGAATAAGGTTTGGCGGCTGATTTCTGGAAAATCGGAGGCAGATTTTGGAGTGATAAATTCTGTTCATAAAATGTGCATTTTAATTAGGGCAGGGGCCGATCTTGGGGTTCTGCCCATTCTGGTACTTAAATCCTAAAGAATTGCGCTAAATCCTAAAGCTTTAGTGTTTAGGAATAGGGTTTAGCGCTAAATCCTAAAGCTTTAGTATTTAGGAATAGGGTTTAGCGCTAAATCCTAAAGCTTTAATGTTTAGGAATAGGGTTTAGCGCTAAATCCTAAAGCTTTAGTGTTTAGGAATAGGGTTTAGCGCTGAATCCTAAAGCTTTAGTGTTTCGGAATAGGGTTTAGCGCTAAATCCTAAAGCTTTAGTGTTTAGGAATAGGGTTTAGCGCTAAATCCTAAAGCTTTAGTGTTTAGGAATAGGGTTTAGAGCTAAATCCTAAAGCTTTAGTGTTTAGGAATAGGGTTTAGCGCTAAATCCTAAAGCTTTAGTGTTTAGGAATAGGGTTTAGCGCTAAATCCTAAAGCTTTAGTGTTTAGGAATAGGGTTTAGCGCTAAATGCTAAAGCTTTAGTGTTTAGGAATAGGGTTTGGCGGCTGATTTCTGGAAAATCGGAGGCAGATTTTGGAGTGATAAATTCTGTTCATAAAATGTGCATTTTAATTAGGGCAAGGGCCGATCTTGGGGTTCCGCCCATTCTGGTGCCTAAATCCTAAAGAATTGCGCTAAATCCTAAAGCTTTAGTGTTTAGGAATAGGGTTTAGCGCTAAATCCTAAAGCGTTAGGTTAGTGTTTAGGAATAGGCTTTAGCGCTAAATCCTAAAGCTTTAGTGTTTAGGAATAGGGTTGAGCGCTAAATCCTAAAGCTTTAGTGTTTAGGAATAGGGTTTAGCGCTAAATCCTAAAGCTTTAGTGTTTAGGAATAGGGTTTAGCGCTAAATCCTAAAGCTTTAGTGTTTAGGAATAGGGCTTAGCGCTAAATCCTAAAGCTTTAGTATTTAGGAATAGATTCGGACAGAATGCTTTCCTGAAATTCAAGCGACTGGAACACCCAAAGCAGATATTCCCCCGGCGCGGATCATACGATTGGGCCAAAAATCCTGCAACCATAATCTTGTTTCGACAAACCTGAAGCAAAAGAGCTTGGGCATATTCGGACAGAATGGGAATAGTTGCAAGCAAGTCATAATGCCCGTTTAACAGAGCATGCTAATTTTTGCCTGCTGGCAAAATAAAGCTGACAAAAAAATTGAAGCGCTTGTTAAGTTTAGCTGGATGGTAGCATGCGACTTATAGAGTTCGGTCAAGAACGAGGCCTACGATGCAGGAATCAAACTGATCGACGAGGTTTGTGCAGAAGTGTCTTTACCTATCAGTAGCCAGCGGATTCTTGAACTCTATTAGTATGCAAGTCTTGCAAGCTTGAAGCATCCCATCTAAGGCAGCAGCTAGCTGGACAGTGCGAGTTTAGCCTGTGCTTATGATCTTGTGTCTCAGTAGCATGCGATTTTCATGATTCAACGCATTAACTGGTCGCTAAGCTAACAGACGACGACATGTACCCGACGATGCGGCATTTCAGGGTTATGTGGTAACCTGGGACAAATCGTATTTCTATGCTGTAGCATAGCCTTCTGGCTCCTGTAAGCCAGCCGTCACGCCCCTTCAAACAAAACGAGTTTAGGACAGTCACCCTTAGAAGGCATGCGTTGCTGCAGCATTCGCGTCTGATACGACCGCATGCATTGCTGCAGAACTCGCATCTCGTACCTTGCGAAAGAAAATACCCTCCGAAAGAAAAAAAGAGTTTAGGAAACTAAACCCTAAAAGGCGGAGCTGGTTAAGGGTGGGAGCCGCCCTTTATGGGCGCGGGCGGGAAAAGAAAAACTGGAGCGGCCGACCCAAGGCCCCAGTCTCCTAAGCTCTCATGCGCACTCCGAAACCGAAACAACTCTCATCGGAATTGGGCGCCCAAGCGGGGTGGCAACGACTGCTGTGCTTTGCGTAAACCCTAAACCCTAAACCCTAAACCCTAAACCTTAAATTCCCACCCAGGCCTGCTTAGGCCGTACCCAGCCTTTTTCTTAGGGTGCCTGGACCCAGAAGGACATCCGGCAGTGATTGACACCAACTCTGGATGGACAAGGGGTGGAGCCATTGGAGAATGGTCGAATTCAGCCCCTAGGGCTGAGCCAAGCCATTAGGCCCCTTGCGTGGCGCCCATATTCGCAAAGGGAATTCCCTCGATTCTCAAGAGATTAGAAGACCCCAAACCCGACGACCAAATCCCTTAATGGTGTTTTCCTTTTGGCCCCCCCTCAGAAAAGGCCCCAGAGGCCGGCCCAGGGGGGTCCCCCAGCTGGCAGATTCCAGGGACCCGGGGGCCTCCTGGCGGGTCCTAGGAGGAGACCTGGCGTTTTTTCCTTGCCTGTAGAGGCTTCGCCCCCCCCCTGGCCCCCCCTGGCCCCCTGGCCCCCCCTGGCCCCTTCCTGGCCCCCCTGACCCTCCCCTGGCCTCTCCCTGAACTTGACCTGATCCGCTGTTTTGTGGCGTGTGTAGGTGCGGCCCACAGACAGACCGGGCAGGTGGGAATTGAGGGCGTAAGCGCTAAACCCTAAAAGGCAATGTTTTGGGTGGTAGCCTGTGTATTCTCACAGCGGGTGGGAAAAGGTGAGGAACCAATGTGTAATTGTTTAGTGGTGGAATCGCATTCGAACGCTAGACGTCGATATGCCGCCCCCCCACACCCCTGGGAGTGTTGGGGCGCCATCCTACATAGAAAATACTGCCGCTGCGCGGCGAGACGCCCTAAACCCTAAACACTAAACCCTAAACCCTAAACCCTAAACCCTAAACCCTAAACCCCTAAACCCTAAACCCTATATTTACATATGTATATTTAAACCCTAATGACCAAAATTTCGTTGATCAAAACTCGTGGCCAGTTGATCAAAACTCGTGGCCAGTTGATCAAAACTCGTGGCCAGTTGATCAAAACTCGTGGCCAGTTGATCAAAACTCGTGACCAGTTGATGCCCCGCCGTGTTTAGCCCCAGCGGTTTAGGGCCCCCGCCGTGTTTAGCCGCTACGGTTTAGGGCCCCCGCCGTGTTTAGCCGCTACGGTTTAGGGTCCCCGCCGTGTTTAGGCCCTACGGTTTAGGAGGATTTTTGGCCAAAACTCGTGGCGGTTGATCAAAACTCGTGGCCAGTTGATCAAAACTCGTGGCCAGTTGATCAAAACTCGTGGCCAGTTGATCAAAACTCGTGGCCAGTTGATGCCCCGCCGTGTTTAGCCCCAGCGGTTTAGGGCCCCCGCCGTGTTTAGCCGCTACGGTTTAGGGCCCCCGCCGTGTTTAGCCGCTACGGTGTTTAGGCCCTACAGGCCCTACGGTTTAGGTTCCCTCCCCTTCCCTCCCCCCCCCCTCCCCTCCCCTCCCCTCCCCTCCCCTCCCCTCCCCTCCCCGCCCCTCCCCCTGTGCCGATACACCCACAAGGAAATGCTCCTTGTTAGGAGGTGTATGACCAGTTTATTCCCTAAGGATCAAAGGGCAGCGCCCTGCACACGGACAGTAGTTGTTTGGTCTTGCTACGCAAGGAGAGCTTGTCTTGTCTCAATATGGTAAAACCACTGTGAGCCAATGGGCAGCGGAATGTATATGTATGAGCATGCAGCCATTGCTGTAGGTACCTGTTAGAGCTACCCCTTTAGAGGTTTACGCAAACAAACAGACACTAATTTTCTTTTACCGGAAGCATGGCCGCACATTCACACATATACTATTATGCCCACTGTCACAGTTGCGGAGTTTGGACTCATGATAAAAACAGCATATTGTTTATGCTAGGTATAGCACTGAAGTACACTGTTGAGGTCACTCCTTTTGCACACACTCATGCATGTTGGTCAGAGAGATCATCTGTACAAGATCAGGTCTGGGAGTGTTCTTCTACCGAACTATGCAGCCCTTCATTGTGCTCTTGTTAGAGCTTTGTGAGTCACTGTTGTGAAACTCTGAGAATTTTCTTATCTCAGATTCGGATCCAGGTTTGGATCATAGGCTCGAGCATAGACGTTCGGATGTGGTTCATCCGGGTCTGAGTGATCTTCTTCGGAACTTGAAAAGATTCCGAGTAATCTGTTCTCAGCCCTGGTGAAGGCGGCGTCTGCAGTGTCATATCCATGGTTGGATGTAGTCGCCTTTGGCTCGGCCTTTGGTGCAGCTTGTGAGCTGATTGGAGTTGCCTCGGCTTTAGCCGGTTGTGGCTGCTTAGCCTTTGCCCGTTCGGCCCTTCTTCTTTCAAGCTGTCCGTCTGAGGACGCCCATGATCTTTCACTTTCATCTCCTGAGGGAGATAAGGCGTGGGCATGAAGGCTGTTCCAGTACTGTGCTGCAGAAGGAGTTAGGACTTCTTCATGGTCAGATTCTGACTGGTCTTCCTCAGAGCTTTGGTCGTCAAAAAGTGTCTCAAGGACATTTTTGAGGTTTTTATGTCTTCGCTCTATCTCTAGTGAGGAATGGACCAATTGATTGAAGACTGTTTTTGAGTCCTTCAGTGCTGTTAGAAGGATTTCCACTCTGGATAGAGTATCTTGGATGGTGTCAAGATGATCCTTTCTTTCCTCCTTGTCTCTCTGGATAGAGTTTCGCAATGATTGTGCGATTCTGAGGAGGTCGAGATATTTCTGAATAGGCATAGTTGCCGTATGATTGTCATGTATGACAGTTGTTTCGTCGCTGCTCAAGTTCCTGAATAGGACTTCCACGACTGGTAGAAACTCCGTGCTCCACGGTTCCTCTTCATCATATGTTTCTACGTGCTGTTGCACGCGTTGTGTAAACTGCTCGGCTGCTTCTACCGTTGCATCGATAGAGCTGACGTGTCTTACTGCCATGTTTCGGCACATAGTGTTAATGGCCTGGCCTTGATTGGCTTCGCCAAGTGCAGCGTCTGCATGGTTGCAGAGTCCACTGTTATGGGCTTCTCTAGCTGCTTTTCGTTGAATGCGCCGATTTTGACCTCCTCTTCTGGTAGGACCTTTTGGTCTCGGAGGATCTGAAGGTACTGTTCCTTTCGCCTTTGGCGGAGGAGACTTAGGCGGAGGTGACATGTTTGCCTTGTTAGGCACTGGTGGCATTGCCTTGGGCACTGACGACGATGAGGCACTTGCGAGTGCAGATGTACCTCTGGCTCTTGCCGAGGATCCCTTAGGGATTGATGTATAGGTAATCTGCATGGCTTCTTCGGCCATTTGTGAATGCAATGCATCACTGAATAATTGCCTCATATGAGGAGTAGTACTTGCATCGTCATAGGTTTGAAACCGTTCAATGTCCCTTTCGGTGCCACGTGATCGTGTATCACCTCTTTGAAAAGGATCGTTCCTGCGAATCTCCGCAACTTGTACTGCCTGGAGGCAGGTTTTACACAGCACCTTCCTTGAAACATCTTTTGCTTGCTTGAGCTGGTAACAGCTGTCTGAAAGATGGTAGACTTCGCTTCGGGAAGTGTGCCACACAGGTCGCAAATCCGTTGTTTCTCCAGAATTGACCCTGTTGGGTCCTAAAGGTTCACGCGTCTGTGGTTCATTCTCGGGTTCGAGAAATGGTGGTGGTCGTTTCGCTGCTGCTTTTGCATTTGATTGTTGGCGGTCCATACATCTGATGGGAGCCCTGGTGAACTGCTTCCACATCCAGTGTAGGCCCATTAGCAGCAGAAACACATTCCACGCGATGCTGAAGACGGAGAAGTCTTGCTCACTGGTTAGTGAGTTGGGAAGTGAAGGTTCATCAGTCTTAATAGACTCTGCGTTCGCTCCACCGTGGTTACGGTGTCCGAACCAGCCCGACAACCCCGCTGCTGTGGCAGCTGTTCTGAGTGCCTTGCCGCTCGGAGCAGACGGTGGGCGTGATGCCTTCCTTCTTCTCCTCCGGCTGGAGGATTCGTCCTCTTGTTCCTCTTCATCTCTCTGAGCAGACATCAAGTTTGATGTTTCTCTTTCGTGTTCTTCGATGTCACTTTTGTTGTTCTTCTTCTTGTTGTTCCTCAAGTGTGTCCAGCTCTTCCAAAGACATGTTGAGCTTGTCAACAATATTGGTTCTTTGAGGTCTGGACCTTGATCTTGGTAGATCTTGTTGTGAAGAGGACGATGATGCCTGGCTCCTTCTTGGAGGAGAGCCTTCAGGCTCGCTGGGACGTTCAGGCTGTGGCCTTTCCCAGAATCTTCCATATCTGTGATAGCTACCTTGTGGTTGCTGTCTGTCGTACCAGCTGTTGCCAGATGAATACACAAATGAGTCTTTGTAATCCCAGTATTCAGCATTACGCTGCTTGTAAGCCTGTCGCTTGTTAGCGATCTTCTGAACCTGGGCATCTGACCGGTTGTGTTTCCCTTTTGTAAGGATTGGTTGTATCGTGAAGCCCAAAGGGCTGTGCCAATCTTTGTCAGAGGGACTCAACCACAGGTCAAGGTTAGAAAAAGTTGAATAGTACTGCTTGACTGAGACAAACAGACGGATATCGATATCCCTGTTTCTGTTCATGTCCTGCCACATATCTGAGACTCGTTCCCAGTATGTTCTTTCGGCGGCAGGTGTAGCATCTCTTGGACTAGGTGACGCCGTGTGCGGCGTTTTGCTCCAGTCAAGGATATAACTGTTGATACAGTCAAGGTCAGCAACTTTCTTCGCCGGTTCCGGCGGTAGACGATCTGCACGTGCCAGTCTGTGCTGGTCAGAGTTGTTCAAGCAAAGGTGTCGCACTTGTGAGTGCCTTCCTGCTATTCTGTTGAATGCTGCAAGTTTCTTCTCCAGGTATAGAGAAAACAAACCGTTTCGCGGGTGAACGTCTCCACCTTTTAAGGTGAGCCTCGACGCAATATTATTGAGATCCCCCGCAATTACATCCGGTTTGAAAGGGAGAACCTCGTTGAGGAACGCGTTCACCAGTTCGCGCCTCTGTTCTTCCTTATGAGTCATGTATGAGTTGAAATGGACGATCGCGATGGTGATGACCTTGTAAGGCCCTTTTGTACACCACATCTCGTCAAGATCGTTTGATGCTTCTTGTGAGAAGATCTCTGCGTATGACTCAAAGTCTCCTCTGGTGGCTCATCACCCTCGACATGGCCGTTCCATTCACAGAGAACCGGCGCAGGGTCGAGGTCCGACATTGTCAGACACGCCTCTGGTGAGAGGTAAGAGCCATCAGTGGGTCCATCCTTGTCAGGATTTTTACCCTTGAGAGGGTCATATCCGATAATCTTCATGAACTCATCTCTCGTCATCCTCTGGCCGGAATATGGGTGGACCCATTCTTTTGCCTCCGGGATGGTACTGTGGTACCCAAAGGTGAGGCGGCATACCGCACCGTGGCATGCCCACAGTCGCTTCTTGGGACCACCAGCCTTAGGCTTCATTGTTCGGTGACGGTAAAAGTGGTGGACGAGAGAGATGTCTGTTGTTGGGTCACCCTTGACTCCAATATACATTGAGGGTGCCTCGGGCTCCTTGGGAGGAGAATGAATTAGCATCCCTCTGTATTCATGTTTTCGCATGGTTGCGATCGAATACTTTGACGCAAGTGCTCCTGCCTCGAGTACGAGGGTAATATGTGCTGAATTGTTGAAGCACATGTCAATAAGAGGGTGGTAATCGAATCCCTTCTCAGGTTTGAGTTTCTTTTTGGGATTCCCTGCTGGCACCGGCGCTCGATCCATATTTCCCCAGTTGCATACCACTAGGCTTAGTGATACGCTGTCTGGGTTTGAGCCCTCTATGTATTCTCTCTTTTCGTTAACACCGGCCATCCTATTACGAACTATCTCGTAATGTGCGTCGAGCACCAGTTTGTCTTCGTAGCCAGTAAGAGAGAGAAAAGACGCCGGGTGGCTTGTTCTGGAGTCTTTGATATTGATGTGACCCTTGTTGATGCTCTTGTATTCCTCCAGGGTTGGAGCCTCTGTGGAGCTGGTGTAAGTATTAGGAGGATTATTCCTAATATCATCAAAGCTACATGGATCAACGCCTGGATGGGCTCTCATGAACAGAATTCCTTGCGTGGTCACAATACATGTTGATTTTCTGGACTGCCAAATCTACGTCCTCAGGTGTGAGGATGGCCTCGTATAAAAACTGACGCTCTTCTGATGTCATTCCTGCTGACACTTTAGAGGTCTCGAGGCAATCGATTGGCAAGACGCACTCGCACATCTGTTGTTTACCCTGTGGGGTAAGTCGACAGTCTGCACATACAATCGTACCACAGGAATAGCAAAAATAGCCTGTAGGCTGATTGCAAAGATCGCAGAGAGGATTATCTGGTCGTGTCATCAGCCGTATCCTTTGGTTAAGACTCATGGCTGTCCTGCGTACTCCTACAAATCTCTCCTTGGTAGGAGGTGCAGAGGAGGAAGATGCCGGAATCTCTGGGTCTGTCCCACTCCTCTTCGTCAGGAGCCTCAGAATCCTTGATCATGAGTGGACTTCGGATTTTTCGATTCCATCGACTAACCCAGATTCTCTCTTTCATTTCCTGTTGCATAGCCGGGTTAGACGATGACTTCGAGATTCGGTGCTTGCGATTTTCTCGAAGTCGAGCGCTGATGCGCTCATGTTCTCTTACGAGATCTTCCTCATCAGCAGGTTCCTCGTATTCGAGGTTGAGCTTGCTTCGGTTGACTCGATAATAACTTTCTGTTTCAGGATCGAAGAGAACTAGGAATTTCTCCTTCTCCTTCTTAGGAGATTTTGGTTTCTGTGGCTCTTCGTCTGAACTCTGAACATATTCTGTTTCAGGCTTTGGTTGGTCAAGTTTGACCTCCTTAAGTTTCTCTGTGATCTCTTCCGTGGGAGATTCTTTCTTCTCCTCCGACGCTGCAGGTGCAGAGTTCGTCTTGTGAGACGGATTAACATCAACTCGGAGTTCTGAGGATGACGAAGATTTTGAGCTCTTTTCGCTTGATGCCGACTCATCGTCTGATTCTTCGTCACGATCCTGGTTAGGATCCGGTTCCTCAGGTTCCGTCTCTGTTCCAGAAGATTCTTCCTTGGGAGGAACTACGTTGGCGGAAGTATCCTGAACAGGTTCTGGAGGTTTGTGACCTGTCGTTATCTTAAGAACTTCGGTGGCGCTTCTGGTGCCGTCGGAGTTCCAGAGCTGTCCCATAAGACTGTCCGGATCCTTGTCAGCCTCGGCCTGCCGGGCGAGCTTGGATCTCGGATGGATCTCCTTTGCAGTAGTCTCCGTTTTCGGAGGTACCTCACCTGCAGAAGCGGTTTGCTCCAGGTTTGGAGCTGTGTCAGCCTCTGTCTGTGGCAGAGAAAAAGACTTCTTGTGAGAAGATCTAGCCTTGGGAGGCTCTGGTGGCAGATTTCGCCTTGCCACTTTTCGAAGTGCCGATTCGATTTCTCGGCCGTAATTTGCGCACCATTTCTTCGACTCGTAAGTCGCTGACGGCATCTGTTCGGAGCAATGGTCTGCCCACCATGGTCCGATGCTCTTGAGCTCATCGTATTGCGATGATACCCAGAGTGTTTCAGAGGGTGCGAATACGGCGCTAAGAGTACGGGCATGCACTACATCTGGTGTAGCAAACATCCCTACTTGCGACTGCCACAGGTTTGTGACTTCGTTTACTACGTTATTTGCATCGAAGACCAGAAGCAGTGCCTTGTTGGCACGCAACATGGTCGGATTAGGATTCGCCAGGTTTAGCGTTGAGAACTGAACAGTGTCCCTGTTGGAACGACTGTTTTCATTCACAAGCGCTTGGAAATCTGGTGCTGTGACCACCTGCGCTAGGAGGTTGATGGTACCAGACCGTGCCTCAGGATTGAGGATAATGCCTGTAGGTCCGTGGCATGCATGATGTAACAAGGGTTGTTCTGTCGAACAAAATCCTCCATGCCGACGGGCCTCGGCGCGTTAGTGGAGAGACGCTGTGCATGGGACTGCACAGGATTGCTCCCCGTTGCCATGAAGTCTGAGATGGTCATGTGTGACCTTGGTCTCTCTTCTTCAGGATCTGGTTCTTCAGCACTTGGTAGAGTTCGTCGTGAACCGTGTCCTCCCACTGCCGAAAGGAAAATTTTGCTCATGGTCAACACATTTGCATCCGGTGGGATGTTAACGGCGGCATCTGTGGTTTCGGCCTTGCCATCTTTGTTATAAACCATGGTGACCACAAACCTAGACTTAGTGTTGAGGAGGACACCAAGCGCGATCTCTTGTGGTGTATACTGTGCGAGCTCTGCATCGGCCAACTTGAACATGTCCAGAAGATAATTGTGTTGGCCAGCAAAGAGATCTGGGCGCTGGTTCTGAAGGTGTCTTGTTGAGTGTGCCAACCACCTTCCGACTCTGTTGGTCTTGGAAAGAATGTGGAAGCACATCTCTGGTGAGAGACCTGTTACATCTGCCAGTTTTGGCACTGAGGAGGAATAGTCATATTCTCCGGATCCATCAAGGCTCACACATTGTTCTACCTCCGATGGGAGGCCTGTCTGAAGGTGATGTGCAAGCATCGTACAGAACTGGTGTGGATCACGAGCGTGATTACCGACATTGTTATCCCAGTATACAAGGGGACTGTTGTCCCATGGTCCTTGAAGGACTCCTTCATAGAGCCTGACTCCATGTCTGGAGTTTAGAGTGAGCCTTGCTCTACTCGCATGGCCATATTGTGAGATCAATTGAGCAAGATCTCTTGGATGCGGATTGAACACCTGTTGGTGACCCATGATGATGAATTGAGGCTCGTGATTTTTCTCACGTTTGTGAATTCGGTGTCCACCGTGTTCGGTGTTTCGACGTGATGCTTCCCGACGAGACTCGGGGTACGAGCTATCCATGTGTGGATGTCGCTCATGGTACGCCTGCACTGCCCTGGGTAGGGCGTGTCCATCACGGCTACGGAAGTTTGATCGTGTGCTCATTACGGCACAATGACCAAACAGGATCAGGAAAGCTTGGTTAGCCCGAAAGGCTGATTGCTGTGAGGCTCGAGGCTGAAAGCGGCTGCGGATGATACAGAACATATAATTCTCATGAACATGTCCGATCTTAATGAAAACGCAGCTCGCAGACACAAATTTTCTTTTAGACGGAAAACAGTCTAAATAGAAAATCCAGCACATGGTTGTGCTACCAGCAAACGAGACTACCACCATATTCCTTGGCAGTAAAATAATCGGTAAATCTCTGTTGAGATATCAATTCCAAGGAAGGCTACCGCTGTGGCGGCATTCTTGAGATTGTCTATGATCCACCGAACAGTGAAAGCTTTATGTTGAAGAAGTTCACGGAAGGGTGGATGAATGTCTGTTTCTGGTAAATTCCCTGTTTCCAGAGCCTTGATAAGCTCATCAGGTTGCGCCGAGTGCTTTGTTAATGCATCAGCTAGGCAGTACTTCGAGCTTACATGAGCTAGGTCATCTAAAGATCCAGAGTTGGATTCCTTACGAAGCATCTGAATGAGGTGGTGAGTTTCCTTCTGCTCTGGAAGGTGTGTCGTGCCTGCTGTTGTCACAAGATTGTTCGCATCTGTTCTGATATGTATGGGTACGGTCTCTGATGAGAGATCTGCCCAAAGTCCCTTGAGGAACAGGCAAGTACCAAAGCAACGCATCAGTGCGTTAAGCTCTGCCACTGTTGTGGACATTGTGGTTGTCGTAATCTTGTGAGACTCATAATCCACCAGGCTACCTCTCGAGGATGTTTCCTTAATAGAGGATTCAGAGAAATCGTTCTTCTTGGAAGAAGCAGCTGCTGCTGATTGTTTCATTCCCCTTAGCTTTGGATTTCGATCTTCAGCAAGGAAAATAACATGTGCTCTCTGAGATGATTTGTCATCATTGTTCCTGTAGGAAGCATCAGGGTAACCGAGGATTCTGAGATTTCCTTTCAGCGGCCAAAAACGCAGTTCTACTTCAGTAGACTTCAAAATCCTAACAAGCTTGTTCAATTCTCGAATATCACCGATAGTAGGCTTGGCAGCCTTACTCGCACACCGACTGAAGCGATAACAGATGTGAGCTTGAGTCCGGCTTTGTAGCCAGTTGATCTGTCCTAAAACACTTCTGTAAGCAGTGTGCTGCTGTGGTGTGCATTGTTGCTCATTGTTGAGCTTCTTATCAAAAACAATTTCCTCTAGAGCTTCAACAGCTAGGTTCTGATTTACTGAGATATGTGCTGGCACTGATGCTGTAGCATCCTTCCAGACTAATCTCTGTCCTACAAACATAATATCATTCGTGTCTTCAGAACCGACTGCAAACTCCTTTTTGATCGAGTCAATCACGGCCTTACGAAAGGTGTCATCACCGGCCATGCACAGGTCATCTACATGTAAACAGACTACTCCATGTACCTGTCTACCCTTGGCATTGTTGCCTGCTATGGGATCTAGGAGATAGTCAATCGCTGATTCCATGGTCTTTGGCTGAGACTTCTTGAGCTCAGCATCTGCTGTTGCAGACTTCTTACCATACAGAACATATGTACAGCGATCCGCACGGGTTGGCACCAGGCCGTAAGACAGGAGTGCCTTATCAACGATGTTCCACCATCTTCGAGGTGCATCGTTAAGTCCATAAGCGGGTTTCTTCATCCTCGCTGCAATGTAGGGAGGATAACCTGCTTCAGGAGGAATCTGACAGATTATGTCTCTCGACTCATCATAGGCTTCACCCTGCAGAAAAGCAGTCTTTAGGTCGATGTGTGTCAGATTCCACAGCTTGTTAGCTGCTAGTTGAATCGCTAAGCGGAAACCTGGGCGACTCGCAGCAGGACTATCAGTTTGCTGTATGTCCTTTTGTCGATCCTGGAAACCTCTTAGGACCCATCGGGCCTTGCACTTAAGGAAGTTTCCGTCCTTATCTCTTTTTAGAGTCAGGACCCATCGACCAGTGACATAATTTCGGATGTTTCCGAGTTTCCGTGTATCGACGAGCTCAAAGACATCATTGTCTAGCCAGCTCTGATATTCTGCTGCTTTCGCTTCATCAAACTGTTTCTTCATCTCACGCTTTTCCTTGGCGGTTGCCTCCTTCCGTTGTGCCTTCTGGGTCAAATTTGCTGAGTTCCTGGGGGAACTTAGGATAAGGCCTTGTCCTCTTCCGTGAGAAGATCATACTCTTCACGGATGTCAGATCGGAACCTTTTGGTGGGTTTATACCGTGTTCGGTCTGACCTCACTCTTGATGTTACCTCTCTGATGTCTACGGGTCCGCCATGCATGTACCGAGGCATGGAGAAAGAACCTGTGTTACTGCACAGTTTCTGTTCTTCTGTGAGAAGGATCCAGTCCTTCTCATCTACGACCAGGTCACCTTCCTCATCAGAGTAATACCTTGTGTCTTCTGACTCGGCATCGCTCTCCGGTTCTGGTGAACCAGAGGTGTGAGGAGGAGCGGACGGTTGTCCGGGGTCGTCCGGGACCAGTTCTTCTTCAGAATCTTCTTCATCTTGTTGTAACGGAAGAATGGGTCCCTGTGGATGTGCCTTCGGTTTAGGTTTTGGTGTCGGCACCTGTGAAGGTGATTTCTGTTTGTGCGGCGAAACTTTCCTTTCCGATGAAGACCTTGGCGACACATCACCCCCCAGACGCCGAGGAGACGGAACGCGAGGAGGCGGATGCACGCGAGGCTTAGCCCGAGCAGGAGCCACGGGCTCATCGGAGGAAACGGCCGGTAGTCGCGGTGGAGGTATGGGAGGAGGAGGACGCGACGGCGGCGTGCCGGGAGGCATCGGCTGATCTGGTTCCGGCATAGAGACATCGTCAGATGTGATCCGTGAGCGATTAGTGCTCATGGGTTCTGACGGGTCTGACGGCGAAACCTCTTCGTCCGACATGATAACATCCGGCGGTGTTCGCACGGACGGTGAAGTCTTGCCGCCTGTCATCTGGAAGAGCACCCCCGAGAAGGTTGATGGGTGTACTTTATTCCAGGAAACCTGGTGCGGCAAGCAACACGTCATAGTCGAATTGGGCTTCTTCTTGTTCCAGAAGACAAGAACGCCATCAGTTACACTGGTGAGTGCTTTGACTGTTCCAAATGTACCTCTGTATAGAGTACACTGTTCGAAACCAGACCCTGGTAAGAGTCTTGATCTAAGGCGAGTAATGTCTGACACCAAGGCATCAAGGGACGGTGATGGTTTGGAATGATGCAATGGTAATTCAGTTTTACTCGATAAGGAATTTACTCTAGCAACAAGTGATCTGATTTTCGGATCTTGCAGGAGTTTTGAATCCTTGAGAGGATTTGCTGTCAAAAGTGAATACTCCTGGTCAAGAAGTTCCGAAAGTCCCTGGAGGCATTCATCTCCAGAGTATTCTAGCATGTCTGTGACCAAGGAAAGATGAGATGCATATGCATCTCTCTTCAGGAATCTTGCCAAACACGAGGCAAAGGTCTCACAGAATTCATAAGGATACACTTGTGCGAGTTTCGTTTTAAGACCGTAGCCTTGAATACCCTTTTCGTCTCCTGGTGGAGATGTTGGAGATTTCGTTTTGGCAGAATGCCTCTGGAGAGGAGTTAGAACCTGCGGTGGCAGGTTGTGCATGAAAATCGAGGATTTCGATTCATAGTATCCTTTTGGATCTTTCATGCCATAGGCTTGTAGGTTACAGACCTCATAGCTGATCTTGCGGTTGGAAAACAGGCGTTTTGCTTCTGGTGAAGACCAGAGCCTGCTGTAGTATGGGTTCTCAAGAACAAAGTAACGTCCGAGCTTCATTTGGTGGTCTGCGACCGATTCACAGAATTTTAAAACAGAAAGTCTCTTGGCAGAGCCTTTCTTCCACTGTGAGTACCAGCTAGACCACTGAGAGTGATCGGGTGACATAACAATAATAGTAGGTTCTTGTTCCTTGATGATCCTAAGAAGATTGGAGCGACCTTGCGGTTGCTCAAGATCTAGACCACTACGCAAGTCGACTGGCTGACCTACTCGCAGACCTGACAGGGCAGCCTTGTGACTCATACGGGGAGATCCACCGTAGAGTTCTAGGAAGTCAATCTTCCCAGTGCTGGTGACCTGCCAGTGACACTCTTGATGCGGAACCGTTAGGTCTGTCGACTGCAGGGAAGCATCAAAGGTGACCATGCAACTTGCGTGATCAGAACCTTCTGACGTCAGAGTTTCCTCATCAGGCGCGAGAGGAATCTCCACATCAGATGTTATGTCATAATTTTTCCTCAGTTTTGAGATATTAACGCGGACGATGCGTGTTCCAAGATCCACACCTACCATGGATCCTCCGAGTTCGGAGATCACCTTTCCTTTTAGCCAAGATCCATGTTTGGACCCAGTTGATCCAATCTTAGACTTATCCTCTGACCAGTAGAAAACCTTGTCTCCCAGAGAGAAAGGTCCTTCGGTCATTGACAGTCTGGCCGCAAGATCTCTGCGCAGATCATCAGATTGGCGTGCCTCTTGGTAAGCCCTGTTGGCAAGCTCCTTAATGCTCTCGCAGTGACTTCCGTATCAGTTGGATTACCTGTCAACTGATTGGGATCAGCGTTCTCTGGTGTTATAACATCTCGAGGACGCCTACCAAAGGCCATTTCTAAAGGAGTAACTCCTCCATAGGTAATCGAAGAGTTTCTTGCCAAACATGCTTGTCGAACGAGGTTGCCATACTTCATGGTGATTCCGTTATACTGCGGGTCACCATCCTTCAGGATCTGAAGTATGATCTTAATCTGATGCTTCAGCAATCTTACAGCAGCTTCGGCCCTGTTGGGCCATGGTGTTCCAGGTCCTGTTGCTACAGGCTTGATATTCTGCCGATTGTAATAAGCCTCCATTTTTGGAGTCATGAATGCTTGATCTCCAACTACAACCTTTGGGTTGATCTGAAATTTCTCAAAGTAGTCATTCATAATCGACATTGTAGTATGCTCTTCTTTATCCTGGACTACGTCAACAGGTTTGTTGCTCCGTCATAGAGAATAAGAAATATTAAGCGACTATCCTTGCCGGGAATTGGAAGCTCACCGTGATCTACGAAGGTGAGATCACCGAAAGTCTCTGATCTTAAACCGGAAATCTTCGCTCTTGAAGGAGCTCTCACGTTTTCCTGACAGGCTGAACACTTTTTGACCAGTTGGTCATATAGCTGATATATCTCCTTTGGGATCTGTAAGGCCTTCGTGCGTCGCTTGAACTGATCCGTACTCATATGACGGTGCTTAAGGTGAAGCTTATAGAGTTCTACAGGGTCCTTAAGCTTCTCATGAATCCTGCGAAGAGCAATGGGAAGAGATGGCGATGGTTCTGCGACAATCTCTTCACCTGTAGGTGAGTCTGTACCAGGAGCCGGGTATTCTCTTGACTCAAGTGGTCTTACCTCCGTCCCGTCATCAGCTCCTGGGACTGTAGACTTCTCTTCAACAGGAGGTTTGACCGCATATTTGCGGGTTTTCTTCAGAAGGTTTTTAAGACCCTTTGGAGTCTTTGTCTTCGCAGGTGGAACCTCAAGTCTTTCTTCTTCTGGAGGTTCGTGCGGTGCAGATGATTCTGCAGGTTTGTCTCTAGAGCCTGATGATGGTTCCGATGGTTCGGAAGGCTCAGGAGCATCACCAGAGGGTTCTGGTGGATCAGGTTTCTTGGCAGATGATTCTGCCGGATCAGATGGAAGAGGCTTCTTCTTACCTAGACTGCCCTTCGGTGGTGGATCAGCTGCTCCCTCAGGTGCCTTGTCGCAACCCTTGAGGTACGTATGAGCCCTTTTCTGTCCTGCGCAGGCTGGACAGCGACCTTCCGGGATCCTAGTATAAGGTCTTCCTTCTTCCTTTGGCTTCCTAGCTCCTAGAGCAGTCTCTGTCGCATTGAACGACGTACCTGATTTAGGGAGATACTTCCTGGTGGAAGTGAAGCCTAGAAGGTCCAATACCAAATGGTTATTGGTACTAATCGGAAGAGGGGTTTTATACAAACCGAAAGCTTCACACGTTGCTAGGTCAGCTGTGGGACTACACTCGAGGGTCATTCTTAGATTCCTCATCTGTTCGATGGAGAACAAAATGGGAACTCTCCCCTGATCCAGAACCTCGATGGTTGTATCTCTTCTTGGAGTTGTGTTGAACCATAGAGTTACACGCTCCTTGATAAGAGCTGTTTCACTATCTGCGAAAGAGAACTTCGTGTTCGAAGGTGAGAAAGTGAAATCAATCATGCCTGGGGCACGTTGCTTCACGGCCTTGATAAGCCTATTCACCGCATAGCGGGAACCCATAGCCCTAGTACAACCTGAGTCAAGTATGACAAAGGTAGGGCTCTTATCAAGATTGATCCGCTCTGTGAGAGCAGATAGGACGGTGTGCTGCAACGGAAACACCGCTGTTGCAGTTTCAACACCTTGCCCCTCGGATGGGTCAAAGACCTGGGGCACGTAACTCACTGATGAGTTGAACACGGGTTCTTGGTGCGCGCTCGGATCTGTGCCTCTACCTGATGATCCTGCTTGATTTCTTCTCTTCTTTCTCCGTGTTTTTCTTCGTGAGGCTTGTGATGCATAGTATGTATAAGACGTTTGATCGTCATAAGCGGCATAATTCCAACTGGAGTCAGTATAATAACTGTCCTCATACCATGAATCCCAGCTCGGTGCGGTGGAACTCTCATAGGCCTGTGGAGATCCAGTTTGGTCTCCTTGTAAGGAGGCAGACTTAGCTGTATCCTTACCTTTGCCTTTTGCCTTTGCGCCTTTGAAGGAGCTTCCTTTATCTCCTTTGTCCTTCCCTTTTCCTTTGCCTTTTCCACCTTTTCCTTTTTCCTTTCCTTTACCTTTACCGAAATAGCTGGAATCAGTTGGATCATGTTCTGCCTGGTTGGCTCTCCCTTTTCCGCGGTATGACCTAAAACGGCCACGTCCCTTTCGCTTGCCACCCTTTGCTCTTCCCGGTGATCCGGGACGCATTCTTGGTCTTCTTCCCTTTTTGAATCTCCTTGCAACGAAGGCTTCATGGTCGTCAACTGTCCAGAAGACAGATTCTTCATCCTCGGCGGCAAGAAAGCCTTCCTCAAGGGTGTCTTCGTCTTGGAGCCAGAATCCATCGACTCCGTCGTATTCACCCTGATCGAGGATGAGGAAGTTTCGACCTCCGCGTTTACGGCGTTGGTCTCTCCTTCCATGGCGGTCCTTCTTGTGAGAAGAGTGCCGAATGTTGGGATCCTGCAGACCAGTTCTGGTCGTTGAGAACTGATCGAACATGGTCTGCAGTACCACAGGGTACGTATAGGTCTCAATTCGGTGACCTTGGTTGGTCAATGCTGTTACCAACCTCTCACGTTGCATCTCATTTAGGTCGGACTGCACTAGGAAGAGGAGAGCTAGGAGATTATCATTTAGAGGAAACGCTCTTAGATGATTATCAAGGCGTTCCTTGTTCCATGTTTCGAAGAAACGTGCGGCGTATGTGTCTCTCTCGGTTGCATCCTGTAGGCGCAGGAAGGTTTGATCTGCCTGCACAGCTTGCATGAAATCTGGATGGGCATCCTCCAGAGCTATCTCTGGTAAGAGATCCATTCATGAGTTTTTCACGCGCTGTAGCACGATCTCAAACTTGGCAATCCAAGTCACAAAGTCTTGGTTGCCCTTCCATGCCTTGAATAGGCCGAGGAAACGCCACAGGAAAACGTACTGTTCTCCTTTCACGAAAAATGGACGCATCTTCTTCTTGAAATAATCTACTCCATCTGGGGCTGCAAGCCTTTCTCGGTTCAGTGATTCCTTTTGTACTGCGGCCAATCCGGAGAGCCTCGTCTTGAGAGACGGACCTCTTTTGGTGTCAGCCAGCGTTGTTATGTCGCACCAGTCGTCAATCAACTGTTCATACTCAAACCACGAGGTGGTGCCATCATAGGCAGGCGCGATCTTGGGCGTTATGCCTAATGATGCAAGCATGCGGTCAGATGTTGCATATGACTGTGCGACATAAGTGGCTGGACCTTGGGAGGTCTCTGCGTTCTCATATCCCCCGGAGGATTGGGAACTGTCGTCGGCTTCGCTATGCGAGCTCGACATTGTGCTGCCTCTTATCCGCTTGGTTAAGCGTTCGGCGAGGCCGACCGCTGTAGCGGACTTTAGGAGGCGGGCGGCCCTTTCCGGGCTCCGCTACCAGAAAACTGTGCCGATACA
>CAJNDT010001095.1:35000-88238 GCA_905221615.1 Symbiodinium sp. CCMP2592 | reverse complement strand
TAATAACAAGAAGTTGAAGAGAAGTCCTGGCCGTGGGCCCGAGCCTCGGAAAATAATAAGATACGGAACCCTCAACCCTAAAACCATCTAAAACCATTCGACACGCCATCATCGGCAGGAGCAGCAAAACCGTCATCCTCATCTCCATCTTTAGCCAAACTTTAGCCGCTTTGTCATCCTCCGACCCTCCCCGCATCATCCGTAATTTGGGCCACCGTCATCCGAGATGGCGTCATCAGCATCATGATCAACACAGCAATGCGTTGCTTATTGCTTCACTCCTGCATAGGTATGAGGTCATGGAGCCCCTTCTGCCACAAGACGCTTCCCATCGCCTTTTAAGCTTTGAAGCACCTTCTTGGTGAGTAGTGGCAGGCCATAGGCTTCGCCCACGTCCCACACTGTCCAACTCATTTTACGCTGAAGCCCAAAAACACCTTCTAAATGAGAAATTCCCTTCTCCACGGCTAGACGGCCAGACTTGATGAAGAGGACAGTTGGGAGTTCTGTACTCAGGTTGAGAGTGCGCATGAAATTGAACTGGTTTCACACTGTCAACCAGCATGCATTCCTGGTGAAACGCAGTATTCGGAAAGGCAGGCGACTGAAAAGGTACAGCTGCGACTGAGCCGGAATGAAACGAATACACCTCCGTTGTTCAGCAA
Organism: Symbiodinium sp. CCMP2592; assembly: GCA_905221615.1. Taxonomy (NCBI): domain Eukaryota; class Dinophyceae; order Suessiales; family Symbiodiniaceae; genus Symbiodinium; species Symbiodinium sp. CCMP2592. The sequence goes on along the minus strand of CAJNDT010001095.1, from coordinate 87,573 downwards.
TGCTTTCTGGGGCACTTCGCCTGGCGGCTGTTGAGTTTCGTTGTTGAGGCTCAGGGCCAGTCCAGCCAGGAAATGTGCTACCGATACTGCAGGAGCCTCGCAAATTCGAACAGGCTATTGGGGGATAACTGATTATGAAAGCATAGCCAATTCAATCAGGAAAGGCAGTCAGTCATCATCGAGGCTCCCACCTCGACTCACCCGCTCGCATTTCACTTGTGTGAAGTCAGCTTCACAGGTACGACGACTTCCGCACATTGTGGGAGTTGCGCCGGAATAGTCCCAAGCCCAGAACTCAAATCGGAATCGATCGACTTTACCATCCAGGCTGCTGATTCCGCCTTCCACCATTCCAGATGTCCACTCGGCACCTTTGTGCGAGCCCACTGCATACCTTTGGCGGCCCTCTCCACTTGAGCTGAAGCCCCAGAAGCTGAAGTCTCTTGTCGAGCCGAGCGAAGTGGAAGATTTTTGGATCTCGCTGTAATCCCAACGTTTTCCCCAAAAACCTGTGTAGATGAAGTTTGCAACATCTATCCTCAAGTCACCGCTCAACCCGGGATCTTGGCTGAAGGCATAAAAACTGAAAGACCACTTGACTCCATCAGGGAGTGACCCTGTCGTCACGTACGACATTGCTTCGTCCCCTGTCACAGTGCCGACTCTGTACCGCTGGATGTTCGTCGCCCGCTGGCACGAACCTCTGTATGTGCATGTCGGTGGTGATTTGTGCCATCCCTCTTGCAGGGTGCAGGTCCGCGCGTCAGAACAAGAGATGGTGCAGGAATCTCCGGAGCAAGTTTTCGGTTGATAGTACCGCTCACCCATCTCTCTGGTTATGAAGTCAGGTGCTTTGTAGATTGCATCTTCACACTCTATGCTGTCAGACTCGAAATACTGGCATTGCTCTCCGTCGTGCCCTGGCTTGCACGACTCGCAGTCATCACCCGTAGGATCATACTTGTACATCCCGATAGGGCAAGAAGTACAAACCGTTCTATTGGGGCTGATCTGGCAGTCCTGACCGGAGGTGCAGGCGTTCTCTGCATGCCCGCTCGCATCTGTTCCTTGGTACTGGCCTGGAGGACAAGTGTTGCAGCTCACCGGCCGCAACTCATCCACCGTGCCTCCGATGCATTGCATGCACCTTGGTTCGCTGCCTGGGTTCCACTGGAAGAATCCACCCTCCGGTTGGCACATCTTGCACTCGCCGTTGACGATGTGGCCACCCTGACAAGGCCGGCAGCCATCATTCCGGTCCTGCTCACCGTCAAAGGGGCCAGGGTCATACAAGTTTGCACCAGCATCGCACTTTGTGCACACCGTCTGGTCACCGCTCACATCACCATCACATATCATGCAGGTGTCACTGGTCCCGTCATTGTACCGACCTGGGGGGCACGCTTCTCCGCAATCGACACGCAAGCCGTCTTTTATCTCGACCTTCTTGCCAGCACAGGTCGTGCACGTGTCCTGGCCGCCAGAAGATACCCAACCAGCAGGGCATATGCTGATTTCACCTGGCTGACTGTAGGGGTGTAGAGGGCGTTGCACCTCGTGGCCCTCCGGCACTTCGATGCAGCCATCCTGCGCTCCATTGCTGTATTCGCCTTCTGGACAGTCACGGCACGTTGAATACGGTGGAATGCGGCCGACCAAGCCCCCTAGACAGGGCAAACATGTGTCCGAGCTCATGTTGTACTCGCTCTTGTAATGGCTAGTGGAACAATTAAGGCAGCCGGAGGCATCATCTACGACATCGCCGTAGCACTGCATGCACGTGTCCGGATCGTCATTCTCCGTGATGTCTGCAGGATTGTACTTCCCAGAATCGCAGCTGTCGCAAAGAAAAGCCGTAAACTCACGTCGCCTAGCTTGACCAATGCAGCGCATGCAATCATCCGGATCCGTGGTGTCCCTGGTCTCTTTGTCCCAAAAGCCATCAGGACACGGTGCGCACTCATTCGCGCGACGGCGCCTCACCGCTCCACCAATGCACTCCTCTGCTTCATCGCGGTCGCCCACGTTGAACTTGCCTGGAGCAGTGTCCTCACATGAGATGGCTCTTCGCCGGCGGACCTCGCCGCCAATGCATTGAGTGCAGGTTTCACCATCCGAAGAGGCCTCGTCATAAAATCCAATCGAGCACTCCGTGCAGTCGACAGCACCCTGGCCATTGGCAGCGCGTCGGCGCACCTCCCCACCAGCACAAACCTGACACTCGTCCTTGCCAGACTGGAACTCGTTGTATTGTCCAAGCTCGCACGGACTGCAGCTGTCTCGCGGAGGCATGACATTGGTACTGCCACCAATGCACCAACTGCATGCAGATTTGCCCGAGGCATCAGCGAACTTGCCCGCTGGGCAGGCTGTGCAAGCTGTGGCTCCTCGGAGAGAGTAGTATCCAGGGCTGCAGAGCTCGCAGGGCTCGTGCCAATTTTCTCTGCTTGTAAATCTACCGGCCGGGCAGGGCAGGCAGTTGCCAGGTGAGACATGATGCTCGTCTTCACCGCAGCCTCCAAGTCGATAGCCTGCTGGACAGCTGCTGCTGGAGTTCCAGCAGGAAGCTTGCGAGCATTCTGCCGGCTGCACGCCCTCACCAACCTCGAGCACAAAACCACCGTGGCTTGTGAAATAATGGTCTGGAGTGTGCTGACAAGGCTGGCATTCACCTGGGCTGACGCCACCAAGCCCACAGCCAAGTCGGAAGAAGCCCACCCGACAGGCCTGACATGGCTGCTGTGGGCAGCCTCTTGGAGAGGTGCCCCCATGGCCTGTAAAGTAGTGCTCCTCCGCACGTTCTGTGCAGTTCTTGCAGGTGCCCAAATTGCTTGGGTCGCTGCTACTGCCACAGTTGTCTCTGAATTGTCCAAGTGGGCACTCGTTAACTCCCCTGTCACACTCTCCATAGGGGCATTGATTGCTGATCCCTCCGTGGCCTGTAAAGTATGTATCTGGTGGTTTGAACGTGCATGGGTGACACTCGCCCCAAAAGCTCTCGCGGCACCCGCGCCTGTACCATCCAACTTCACAGTTCTGGCAGGTTTCAAAGCTGCAATCGTTGCGCGTGCCGCCATGGCTTGTGTAGTGGAAGCCCTCTGCTGGCCCGTTGGAACACGGCACGCAGGCCCCCTCATCGGTGAGGCTGCAGCCTGCGCGGTAGAAGCCCACCAGGCACTCCGGGCAAGGCAAGGACTCACAAGCGTCTTCCAGCCCGCCAGATGAGCTCAAGAATCGCCCTGAGGCCGGCCGTGAGCAGGTTGCACAGAAGCCTGGGGAGGTGCCGCCGCAGTCTTTCCGATACTGTCCCACGGGACAGTTCTTCAGGCAATCAGCGAGTCCGCACTCCCCAGTGACTCCTCCGTTGGTGTTGTAATACATAGTTGGTAAGCTTGTACTGGGCGCATTCTGGCAGGGCCTGCACTCGCCCGGGGACGTGCCACTGCAGGCGAACGTGTACTGCCCCACTGCGCATCTGATGCAGCTGCCCTGCATACAGCCATCTTCACGTAGACCCCCGTGTGAGGTGAAGTATTGCCCAAGCACCAAGCCGATGCAAGGCAGGCACTCGCCGACGGACGCTCCACCACAACCGTTCCGGTAGTAGCCCGCCTCACACGCCAGGACCGCATCTTCACAGCTCCGGCAATGGCCAAGGTACGTATGCAGGTCCGGCAGCCAAGTAATGCTTCCGAAGAAACCGCCTGTGCACAGGCACTCGTCCTGCTCTTTCACAGCATTGAACGAAGCTGAAGAGCACGGGACTTCACTGCAATCTGTCTGTGATCCTGTCAGCTGGCCGTCGGATTCGCACAGCAGCGTGCTGTTGGCTCCACTCCAACCAGGTCTGCATCCACTAGCGCAGGAGCCACCGAAAGGAACGTCCAAGCAGTCATGGACCTCGCCAGGGCCGATGTCGGCCAAGTTGCAACGTTGCTCTGAAAGTTGGAGCCTTCCGACTAGAACCCAGTCCGAGTCGGAGACTGGCCTCCAGCACACTGCGAATAGTCCCAGCCTCCTCTCTGCGGATGTCCCCAAGGCAAAATCAACCACCACCCCGGCAGTGTCCCGAAGTGCCCCAACCACAGGGCCAATGTGGAAGCCGGCGATTCCCAGGCTGTCAGAGTCCTCCGAGTCGGTGGTGAGGTCTGCACAGCCGGTATCCATAGTGCCAATCTGCATCTCGCCGGAGTGGGCAAGCTGGCCTTCGGCTTCGACGCTGAGAGTGCATGGGCTTCCTGCAAAGCAAGTCCATGCTCCAGATGCAGGGCCCTGAACATGGAGGTGGCCAGCGTCGACATGAAAGCCATCTCCACTCAGATCTCTCCCGGCACGGCTGTCCCAGCAAAGCCTGTAGGTGGCAGCTGTGCCGCGCATGAGCCCCAGCTGAAAATGCGCCGTGACATCTGCAGCCTTCGCTGATGCCGGTGTGGCAACAAACTCCTGGATCACTGCTGGGCCCTCTCCTGGCAAAGTGCCCTTCTCAGCAAGGGTGTGCCCCGCATGCACGGCAAGACAATACGAGGTGTAGGCCGTGAGGGTCCCATTCGTGAGTTGCCGGGCACCCATCTTCTCCAGCTGGGCCAAAATCCGTGGTGGCAAAGATCCCAAGCCTGCTGCCAGGCCCTTCGCTGCCACCAGCACAAGCGATGACTCAGGCACTCGCCGAAGCTTCTGCACGAGATCTGCAGACCTCCGGGTGCCGGCACTGAAGCCGAACTGCTGCGCTGGAGAATCATGCTGCAGCGCACTGAAGACCACGAAAACCAGGTCACCAACCTCTTGGAGATGGACCTTGGTCTCGTTGAGGACGAACTCTGCAAGATCTCCATCCACTAAACTTCTGCTCTCCACCCGAAGGCTTGCCTGATCGACTGGCGCAGGTCGCCGTGGGAGATCTGTGCAACTGCCACGAACGGGAAGAACGGCACTGTCTGCTGGTAGGTTATGACCCTCCAGGTAGAACTCACACTTCATGCCAAGGGTGCACTGAAAATGCTGGCCGCCCTGGGGTCCGCGAATGCTTAGCCGCCCGACGTCAAACGGGTAAGCTGCCATGCGTCTCATGGCTCCCGAGCTCGTAGAATCATGTCCCCGCAGTTCAAAGACCTCCGAGGACCAAAAACCTGATGGGTCTGGGCCCCAGCACAGCGTGTAGCTGCCTGCAGACACCGTCAGCAGCCTCCCAAGGTCGAAGACCTGGAAATCGCCCTGAATCTGCATGGGAGATGGGCCGAATACAGCCTGAGCGGTGCTGCCACAGACGTCCAGGCCGGAGGAGACTATCAATCCAGCCGCGTCGGCACCATGGAACCGCACTGCAATTTGGCAGTCATCGCCCAGCGTGCAACTGGAATTCTCTGGCACGGGACCCTGCAAGCAGCAGATCTCCGGCTCTTCGCTGAAGAAGGCCGACGCGAGGGTGTCCACCACATCTGAATCCTCACCAGAAAAGTTGGCCGCGGAAGTGCTCGAGGACAGCGGGAGTTCAGCAATTTCAGACGAGCAGTTCGCATGGCAGATCCACCCCGCTTCCACGACGCACGAGCGGCATCCCGGAGTGCGCAAACCAAAATCGCACAGCGATGGCAGGGCACCTGCAATGCCGTCACCACACCAGGTGGCAGAGCAGCTGAACCCAGGAGAAGCGCAAAGATAGCCACCTTCGACGGAGCAAGAGGCATCACATCCGTCTCCTGACACTGTGTTCCCGTCGTCGCACTCTTCTGGCCCTGTAAGGCTGCCATCGCCACATGCTGTGCTCACCCGCGAAGAAGCCTGGCACAGCCACAAAGAGGTAGGCGGCGGGATCCAAATCTCAAGCACTGACTCATTCTCCAAATCCTCAAAGCTCAAGCCATCTTGGCTCAGGACCGTTGTGCGGGTGCTCTCGCCCACCTGCACGCCCCAGAAGCGGCACCGGTGCCACACAGCTAAACCAGCCCTGCAGCTGAGAAGTAGCTCCGTGGTACCAGTGCTGTCTGGGTACGGCCTGGAACGAAGTTGATACGGCCCGGCCTCATAATGCATTCCCTGTGCCGGGACCAAAGCCTCCTGAAGCTCAACGTCATGCCGAACAGTGCCACCAGTGGTGCGACCCAACAGCGAGAGCCGCGTGGCACCACTGCAGGCCGCGAGGGCTGTTGCAGGGTCGGCCGACAGATTCCCAGAACTGCTGAAGCAGCGGATGTACCCCTGCAGCTCTAGCTCCTCCGGGCTCTCCACTGCAGGCACCAAGTGGGCCTCCCGAAGCGTGGACATCAACTCCTGGTCCCTCCAAGAAAGCCCAGCCAGGTTGGAGGCACTGACTGCAACCTCCAACCGCTTGCAGGCCAACAGTTTGCATGATGCGGAACAGCCTTGCAGGAAGCCACCATCATCGCACTCTTCCACTCCTTCGAATAAGAGGCCATCGCCGCAAAGTGGAGTGCATGTGGTATTGGCTGTGCAAGTGTACCCGAGGGCCACCTCCCGACAGGACAGGCAACCGCTTGATGCCACCGGGCCCTCGTCACAAACCTCCCCGAATTCCAGCTCGCCGTTGCCGCAAACCGAGGTAAGGACCTTGGCATCCCGGGCCTCCACCTCCCATTCTGCAAAGATATCCTCTCCCAGCTTGCTGCCAGGCGTGTGGGAGTCCACGGGCACCCGGCCAAAGTCCGCTCCAGGAGAGCCACAACGCAAGCTGCCGCCATCGCCGCCATCGCCAACTGCAGGCACGCTGCAGAAACGGAAAGCCTCCTCGAAGCCCTCCGGGCCTGGGGCCCGGTAGGCGGTGAAGGCGAACGAGTCCTTGGGCACACAGAGGTATACGGCCTGCACAAAGTCTGAAGGCAGCTGGGAAGGCCAGCTGCTCGGGTCTGCCAAGTCAAAGTCCCAGGAGAAGAGGCCCTGCAAGAAGAGCAGGATGCTAGGCTGGCGCACAACCACCAAAGCCTCCAAGCTGGCATTCGTGGCACTTGTCGCCCTCCTCCACGTCACGAGCTCATCCGTGTCCACTTCTGCATACGTGATGAAGATCGCGGAGGTGCATGCCGGGGCCGGTGGACAAAGCTTGGGCAAATGCAAATCCAAGACTTGCATGTGGGCACGCTGCATCATATTGATTCCACCTTGTCCTGGCATGACGAGCTGCTCCCTGAGCATCAAGATCTCCCGCAGCAAGTCCTCGTAGGCACGCTCTATGAAGCGTCTTTCGGATGCTGGCAGTACGGAGCCCAAAGACTCGGACTGTTCGAGGATCTCCGTTATCTCATGCCAAAAGCCTGTCGCCCGTTTCGCCAGAACCAGCGGCTGGGCCTTCAGCTGCTCCAGGAGAAGCTGTCGGATTGCCCTGGCACCGGAGCGGCCGAAATATATCCGGCACTCGCCCGATTCAACTGAGAGCGATTCCGCAAGCATCGAGGCCTCGACCATAAAGCTGACGGTGTCGAAATTGATGCGTAGAAGACCCCCTTTCGTCAGGATGCCAGCTGCAATCACAAAGCGATCTCTCACTGTGCCCCAAATCTCGCGCAAGCGATTTCGGGCCACTGACTGGTCGCCTTGGCTGCTGCGCAGTGATCCCACCACGTCACCCCAGTATGCGCTGCAGGACGAATATTGTCCTAGCATGTTGCTGACTTTCCGAATACTGCCCGCAGCACGAGGAAGCAGCTCGTAACTGAAGTCGAGGAAGGCCCCATCAATGAGAACGCTGGATTCGTCAAACTGAGACATACCTTGCACCTGGCTAAGTACCTTGTCCATCTTCCGACTGCTAACGGCGAGCAGCTCCGTCAGCTTCTGCTGTCCACTCCGCACGGTGTCGGCCAATTCGGAGACATTGCCAAGCAGGGATGTGACGCGGTCCTCTACACCCTCGATGCCCCGCAACTGCAGTTCGTTCTGTTGCATCAAGACGTTGAAGTCTTGCTGAAGATGCCGAACTGACTGGTGGGTGGAATCCAAACGTGCATTGACCTCTGACATCTCCTGTGACACCAGACCAGAGAGCCGGTCGAATCCGTCCATGGCCTGTTCGATGCCCTGGAAACGCTCCCTCAGTTCGTTGCCCAGGGCTAGCACTGCCTCCTCTCCGGCAGCGATTGCCATCGAGTTGCCCCGCTGGACCTCTTGCCGCAAAGCCCTCATCGCATCTTGCTGCAAGCCGGTGCTGCTGGAGATGGCACTGGAAAGCACTGCCTCGAGCTGTGCTGACCTCTCTGCTGCACGAAAATCTTGTGCAGCTGCTGCCGAGGCGATACTCATGGCGATGTTGCTGGAAAGCTCGTCCAACATGAACTCCGTCTGAGCCGTTTGGCTCTGAATCGCTTCGGACAGGACACCTGACATGGCATCCGAGACCGAATCCATCTGCGATGCAAGGCCAGCTTTAAGCTCCTCTATGCTTGCGAGGATTTCAGCTGTCTGATCTACGCTGCTGGCCTCCAGTTGCTCCACAGCGCCTAGAATCTGTGTTTGCATGTGCTCGGCCAAGCGATCTTCGGACTGCAATATCTCTTCTGTCAGGTCCTCCGCAGCAGCCTGTAAGGCCATGCTCAGGGTGGCGTTGACAAAAGTCTTCAGCCTCGCCTCTGAGGCATTGATCTGGTTCTCTATGGTGCTGACCACCTTTGCACTGCTGTCCGCCAGCTGGACCAAGAAGGCATCGCGCACGTCTTCAAGCTGCGCAGATAGATCGCTGAAAGACTGCTGCATCTCCTCTTGGAGCTCGTCCATATCAGCTAGGAGAAGCAGCTCCATCTCCTCGATCCTCGCCTTGATTTCTTCCAGCTGGCGGTTGCTGTTGCAGGATACGGCCTTCATGAGAGCTGCTTGCTGCATCCGCATTTCCGCCAACGTGGCACTCACCCGTTGGTCCAACATCTCCGACACCTCTGCCGTCACCTGCTCCCCGACCATCCCCATCACGCCGGTCAGATTGGACTGAAGATCCGCCATGCCCTCTTTGATTTCGTCGGTCTGCTGCGTGATCTTCTTGTCGATGTTTGTCAGAAGCTTGTGGTTCTCCTGCACCACGTCCAACATCTCGTCCAGCATTTGGTTCTGGCATAAGCTGTTCTGAAGAACCAGCCCGGCAGTGCCTCCAGCGTCTGGAGGCACAGCGCTGAACTGTTGGAGTTGACAAACCGCAAGCTCGGAAGCCAGTTCGGCGCACTCCTGGAAGGTCAGGTAAGGAGATTCATCAGTCTCTTCCAGGCGACGCTTGGTTCGAGCCGGCACACCGCCAACCATCAAATCCTCCGCCTTTGTGGGCTCTTCAGGCGTTTCCGTGGGGATAAACATGGGCTGCGCTCGGAGCCTCCTGACACCACAAGATTCTGCGGGTCCGCCGAAGCCGGGCGTCGCATCCGACACGTTGGAGATGTTCCAAGCTTGGTCCGTTCCAGGAGATGCATTGCTGGTCTCGTTGCAAACCTGGTAGCAGAATACCTCGCGGGCCGGCTCCAAAATACTTTGACACAAATATGCAGGAGCACTTCCTGAGCCACCGCCTGCGCACTCTACGGTGCGCGATCTCCTGCCGACGGTACCACATGTTGTCGCATCACAAGCCGTGAAGCTACCAGTCCTCCAGAAGCACTGCCGGCCCAAGCATGGTTTGGTGCTGTTTGGCTCCTCCCGGACTGCTGCGCACCATTCCGGCTTATCTGCCGCTGAGCATTTCACCTCACGCTCCTGAATGCCAGGTACCCCACACAAGCTCGCAGAGCAGTTGCTCCATTCCGTCACCTCCCACGTTGGAATGGATTTGCAGTACTTGTCAAACTTTTCCTGGCCAGTCTCCAAGAATGCTTCTGCATCACTCATGCACTCCGGAATCTCCACGCCTTGCAATGCACACGTCTTCTCGAAGCAGGTACTGCTCATCAGGTCCAAAGATGTTTGTATATCTGCGTCTACTCCATCTGGATTGCTGCGGGCCGCATCTGCATTCCCACACATGGTCTTGAACATCTCTGCTGCAGTCTGCTTCTTGCGCCCTCCTATCCAACCCGCTTCTCCGTTACAGTCTCGTGATCGACCCATCTGGCAAATTTTTCGGGCACTGTGCCATTGCCACAGGTTGCAGTGCAAGTCGCGACAGCAAAACTCTCGGCAATCTCCCTCTGAGGTAAGACCGGTGGTTCCGATCTTCTCTCCAACACAGTGCTGCGTGGGGCCTTCATCCCACAGGTTCGCGCAGTTCCTCTGGGACAAGCACAAGCTTTGCCTCTTCATACCCGCCGTGGCTCCAGAGACCCGGAAGTAAGCAACTGCTCGCTTATGCAAATAGCAGCGGAAACTGCCATCATCCTCGGGTTGCATCCACCACCGCTGGCACTCAGTGCACTCCTGGCAAAAAAAGCGGTCGCACTGAGCTGGCCAAGCGACTCGGCTCCCCTGTGCGCACTCAATGGCATCAATGGGATCGTCAGTGGCCCGGAGAGCGGTGTTCAAAAGAAGACAGCCTTGAAGACGCTCCCGCTGCTCTCGCAGAATCTCTTCTTCGGGGTTCTGCCTCATCAAAACATCCACAGAGGACAGGCTCGGCAAGCTTTCTGCCTGCGGCGCTCCCTCAGCAGTGAATGCTACGGCATCATCTCCCACGAGTTGCGGGGCGATATCACCGAGAAGGGAGAGGAATGCATTTTGGAACTTGTCAGTGACTATGTCTATCACCGGCTGGAAGGGTATCATAAAAATCTGCAGTAAAAAGTTGAACAAGTCCAAGATGAAGCTGGCACCCCTCAGGACATCCTTCAATTGGAAAGAATAGCAGATCCCCAAAATGCATAGCTCCCACTCCTCTGTGAGAATGTTCCAGATGCCTCTGAAAGGACCCATCATTGTGTCGATGAAACGCTTAACGTGATCCCAGGCGGCAAAGATCCCTTCCAGATCCGGGGTAAATGGCGTCGTTGGCAGACGATCGATGCCGGGAATCTCGTTCGTTGCGTTCAAGATCGTCATGGCCATGTTCCCAACAGGGGCAGCTGCTTGCAGCATCGTGCACACACGAATCGACCTCCCGATCTCGCCCGGGAGCTCTGACGGAGGTCGGATGACCAGACCCAAGGCAAAGGCAACCCCCTCCAACTTGTTCACGAACCATTCCAGCTCTTTGGAAAAAACGTTTCCCAAGTTGCAGGCGGGTTCCAAGAAGTTGTCGGCGAGCTTGTCTGCAGCCTTCACGACCTTTCCCACGAACGTCTTGAGTTTGGCCAGACCTTTGGCTATGATCGTGGCAATCTGTCCCGCCAAGGGTATTGGCTGAAGGAGTTCGGCAAACAGATGCATAAAGTCCACGCCGTCCTTGAAAGTGTAGAGAGCATCCAGCAGGCGGTACCCCAAGCTCGTAAAATGCAAGATCGTTTGGCCCAAAGATCTGAATTTCTGGTACAAGTCGTGATCTCTAAGACCTCTGAGCTGGACCGTGAACTCGTCCACCGCCGCGGTTGTCTCCTCGTCACACAGGGGCTCTGCATCTCCACCAACCATGCCGGCAAAGAAGGACATGGCACCGGACGGCACAAAGTTGCCGAGAACATCTTCAACGGAGCCCATCAACATCGCTTTAACACCATCCACGCTCGTCTCCATCTGCTGCATGGCATTTCCTTCTCCGGAGGAACTTGTGATTGCAGAGAGAAGACTGCTCAAGTCTACAGCATCGGAACTCTTGTCGGGATCAACTGAGCTCCCGATCAGGCCCTGGATACTCTCTGCTGCACCCGACGCTGCTGACATCATCCCGTCAACATCGAGGTTGCGGAAGCTTTCGATGAAGGCGGTGGACTCGCCGAACTCCTGCTGAGCCCGATCCAGCATATCCGGAAGGAAGCCTTTCAAGGCGTCCGAAAGCTTGGTACTCATGATTCCCGTCATCTCGGAGCCAGCATCGAAAGCACGAGTCAGGCCTTGCAGTGCGTCCGTTCCCGCAGATGCAGAGCTGCTCTGGCAACCCGAAGGAGGAGTTTGGATCCATCTGGAGACGGACGACATCCTGCTGACACCCGAGGCCATGATTTTGAAGCGGTGCCTGTGGCCAGACTGGCTCTCCCAAACCATCATGAAGCGGCCGGCACGGGCGTCCATCAACCAGGACTTCAAGCTACTTCCCGAGGTCTCGTCTTCAAGAACCACTCGAACAGTGGCGACGTCACAGGACGTCCATGTAAGACCGAGCTTCTCTCCTGCATACACTGCGCCGGCACCTTGCACCTCATTCACCAGGAGACTCGTCACATGTAGAAAGGCTCCATTGGTGCAGCTGCGTCCGATGATTGAAGCAAGGTAGCTCTCTGCCAGGTGCAATTCTCGGCAACTCGGGCTTGTCAGGCCCTGTTCCCAATTACTCCCAGCCTCATCTACGTGGCACAGGCCATAGCTCACTTCGAATCGGGAATTGATGCGCAATAACTGAACACTCTGCAACGGGCCGTGGTGAAAATTCGATGGGAGAGCCGTGATGGGATCCCCACATCGGCCGCCGTCCTGCAGCCAGTACCGAAAATTCTGGGCACAGTCCAATTGCGTACGGGATTGCAGCGGCCTTGGCGCTCCAAAAGTGTGCAGAAACATCGGCGCTGTCTGCTGTTTGTGGTCTAGGCGATGCAAGACGGCGATGGCTCCTCCGAGGCTGTGTCCCACGATATGAACTTCTTGACAACGTGGGCTTCTAGACATCTCTATCCACCTTATCCAGTCTGGTGCAGCCTTGTAGGCGTTGTACTCCTGCAGGATTTGCGCATGGACAACGAAGGAACCACTTTCGGCGACGAACATGGCGGTCTCGTCCGAGACAAGGGCGCTTGAGAAGCCATAAGTATCCGATCCTCCCACCCAGTCCTCCAGCGCACGGCCTGGGAATGTCACTGCACAGCGAGATCCCGTAGAGGATACGACGGCACAGCTGGCGTGCGACTGCAGCCCCAAAGGCTCCAATGAGGCCTCGCTCTGGCAGATGGTATAGTCCACGCCCCAGCCCTCAGCTGCATGTGTGCCTGCCTCTAGAATCATGGTAGCCGGCTCATAGGCACCCACAGCCAAGCGTGCTATCTGCTCCCCCACGCTCTGTGAAGCGGGTGCTTCGGGTGGAAGCACGTCTGTCACTGTGACGATGATGCTGCCCTGGTGGGCATGCAGTAGAGTCGTCAGGGACTGCAGGGCGGTCTTCCCGTTCAGCAGCATCGGCACGGGACGGTCTACACGGCCGTTACCAACGAGGATGGAGCCCTGGGATTCTGCAAGCACTCCATTATCCCCACAACCAAGCGAGATGGCGAAGCGGTCGGGAACTGCTTGAAGTAGCACCTTGTCCCTGCCACACGCTACCTCATCTCCGGCCTTCACTGATGCTGTGTATTCCCCTGCGGGGATACGAGAGCGGCTTGGCAAGTTATCTCGCCACGGCGGCTCGAGGGTGTTGAGGAGGATGTCATATGTGTCAGAGCCCTGCCGGACCCGAAGCTCCCCAAAGGTCAAAAGAACGTTGCCTCGTGTGTCCACGACCTCCTCGGTGCGTCGGACGTCCACGTGGAGCACACTCGCAAGACCTGCACACAGCTCTTGGTCTTCCTGTTGCTGAACCTCTGCGAGGACGGCCTGAACCATGGCACCACTGCCGACTGCAGGGGCCAGGCACTTGCTGGCTGCTTCACTCACGCTCGCCACTGCTGTCTCCCAAAGCTCTTCATGGGTGAATGGCGGTGAGTAGCTTCGGATAGCTTCTGCAAGGCTGCTCTGGTTCAGTGGTAAGGCCTTGAGCAAGCCCCAAACAATCGCAGAAGCCAAAGGCTCAGCCTCCTGTGCCACCAGCTGTCGCAATGTCTCCTTGATGCCTGTCGCGCACTGCGAAACAGAAGTGGCGATTCGGCTCAGCACAAGGCTGCCCGCTGCCAACAAATCTTCTGCCACCGGGGCGTCCTCGGCAACCTCGCCGACATCCGAAGTAGACTCCGCGAAGGCATCGACTCCCGCGATGGCGGCTTCAAGGACGGGAAACACCTGCTCCTCCACGAAGGATATGGAAGGCTCCAGGACATAATCAGACAAGATGGGAGTCAAGAGCTTCGTACCCAATTTCGCAGTCGTAATGACGAGACCGTTGGCCAAGGTCTGCATCAAGCCGACGCCAAAGTTCCAGAAAGAGGTCTTGATGTTCTGGAAAATGACCTTCAGCTGATCCGGGATGAACGTCCTCAAGCGGGCAGCTGACTTGTGCATCACGCCCTTGACCGAGTCCCATAGCTTGGAGAGAAGCTTGTTCTTCCTCATCTCTGCCAGAAGCTCCGAGATGGCAGACTTGGTAGCTGAGACGATCGCCTGGGCCATCTTTTTGAGACCGTCGGCCTTGCGGACTGTTGCGGTCACCTTGTGAATCAGGCTCTTGACCAGCCCAGCCATCTCACTGGTGGCCCATGCCCCCACTCGAAAAGATCTGCCAAGGCAACGTCGACCTCTTCGACGACGCCCTGCAGCAGTATCTGTACTACATCTTTGGTCATGGAGTTGAGTAGTGCACGGACCCCCCTCTTCACAGGCTTCAGGATGAAGTCCAGATCCGCACCAAGCACAAGGCCGACCATCCCTGCCAGAGACTGCATTGCGGACTTGGCGAGGCCATAGATCACGTTCGCCACTGTGTCCACCAGTGGAGTCACGAAGCTGCCGATAGCCTCAAGGGCCTTTTCTTCGGCGTTGGCCAAGGAGTTGCTGAGTCCCTGCTGCAGGCCCTGGAGGACCTGATTCTTCAAGCCGCGTGCCACAGCGCTGAGCAACTGGTCCAACAGCCTTGAACTTGTAGGGGAGGTGCTGAGCCTGCGATAAGGTCCTCGCTGTCCGGACAAACGTTGTAGCTTGGACTCCAAAAGCGTGCCCAGAGCGCTGTCAGAAGACGAAGTTCTTTTTCTCTTCAAGTTTTCAGAAGCACACACTTTAAAGTCTTCGCCAGCGACTTGCTGGGCACAGAAGAACATGGTGTCCCACATCTTCCTCTCTGTGCAGTTCGGACTCCGCTCCTTGCCAAACCACTCGGTGGGCGCTTCGACTGTTGGACCAAAGTTGTTGCCACATTGCTGCTGCACATCTTTTGATCCACAGTGACAGTACTCACGTTGAGTTTTCTTGACCTTGTCGGAGAACGTCGGGCACTTTTTTGTCTCCAGCTTGCGCCCCTTTCCCAACAGATAATGCGAGCAACGCTCTACACAGTGGACATCGCCTTGCTGAACCATGATGATGCCGACCAGCGTCTGCGAGTGGTTCCTGTAACGTCGTTCTGCTCGCTCAATCCTGCAGTCCCAGGTCAGGTTTGTTGTATTCGAAGTTCCACCATAGCCAATTTTCCACACTGCCCTCTTTTCTTCTTCAGTTACCGGAGTAGTTCCGATAGGATCCGTGGTAAGGTACAAGACACCTGGTCCTAGAAGTAGACGTCGCGAAGGTGCGGTGCTCGGGCCGAGCTGTTCATGCAACCAAGCTAACGTCTCGAGTCGAATAGCTTCTGTCACCGCCACAGCGACATCTGCAGTTTGGGATTCGGCTTTTTCGGAGATGTGCTCGTCCAAGTTGCCGCGAGTGTCATTGAGGCTGCTGTTAAGCACTTCGTCCCGGTTGCCCTGAAAGAAACTAGCAACACTGTCACCAGCACGCTTCATAGAGAGCTCAGCTTCTTGTCGTATCACTCTTCGAAGACGGTCCAAGAGATCCTGTCGAAGGCTCGCCAAGCTGTCTCCGAGACGTTGAACCTCGGCAGCGCCATTTGTTGAAGCATTCGTTGGCAGCTGGCCTGCGACATCCGTTTCAGGCAAGATCAGGTTCACAGCCTCCTGTGCCAGGCCCTCAGTCAGGAGATCTAAGCCTGCAGTGAGTGTGTCCTGAAATTGTGTTGCCAGCCCATCGAAGGCATCCAGCATGTCCGAGAGGAATGGAACCCGGAAGCTTTGGAGGAGCCCATCTGTCAGTGCACTCAATGCTCGCTCCGGTACCTCCCTGATGCTGTCTCCGACAGACCCGTTCAGTGCAGCTGTCAGACCATTGGAAAGGCCTGGACCCAAAGTATCCTCGAGAAACCTTTCAATCTTGGGCTCGGCCATAGCAAGGGCACCAGAGATGCCCATTGACTCGAAGTTCATGTTGGCGGCCTGCTTGCTCTTGTACTTGTGCTCCTCTCGTTGCTTCTTGCAGCCATACCTGTCACCAGTCTTGGCAGCCTTGGCTTTAAGCCGGCGGGCAGTGGAACTTGCCAATCTGGGGCATGGCTTGTAGTCACCGAAGCCGCAGAAACGACACTGCAGATGGTTCCCTGCTGCGCAACCGAAGCGCTTACTGCTGGATGTTTGGGATAGACAGGATGGATCCCTGTAGCACAGCTCGGTTGCGTTTGGCGTGCATACGGCAGATGCTACAGCAGTACACACCGCAGTGGGCAACTCATCTGTTTCCACAGCTTGGGGCCCTTGACACGTGGCATCAGTTGATGCTAAGTGGGCAAGAGCATTCTCTGTGCTGCCGTATGCTAGAGCAACGTGTGCGCAGTCAATGCTCATGTCTGGTGCACAGCGGCCATTGCCGGAAGGCCGATGACATCCGAGCTCCTCGCACTGGCGTCTGGAAATGCATTCTGATCGCCCATTTGGATGTTGCAGTAGCAACTGCCCAATCTGACACTGTGAACACTGGTGAACAGAAGGACCCGAGCAATGCTTGCAGCCACCTGCGCATGGTTCGCAGCACAAGATTACAAAGCACTCTTGTCGGGGCTCACTGGCCCCCGGTGCACAACCCGTGGACTGACAGTTGACAAGGCTGTGATCCACGTAGAACCCGTCTCGGCACTTCCTCTGGTTTTGTGCGGACAGATTGCTTGCAAGCTGCAGTGGGTACGCGGTCTGTTGACCCTCAGCACTCAGATTGCACCGCGGTTGCGTGCTGCCCAGATCTGCTACTTTGACGTTTGGAATGGCTTCCAGGTGGTCTATGAGACGGACGGCTTCTGGCAGGGCGTCGGCAAGCATACGAGGCCGCTGCAGGGGCAGATCACTCAGGCGGCGCCAGGTGAGGCCTTGGCGCAGGCGCCTGCCACGTGGTGCCTCCGCAGGTGGGTTCGAAGGGTTCCCTGCTTGCGGGTTAGACGTGGTGAAATTGGTGCAAAACTCCGCAGCAATAGGACAGGCCTGTAGGTTGCACTTGCGCTGCTCGGTACTTTTTGGGCAGGCTGCTGCTGAGTCGTGAGGATATTGGATAATGTCCCGCTCACGTGTGCGCCAACCCGGGCCACAGGTGGTGGAGCACGGTGCCCAGGCTGCCCAGTCAGATAGAATGCAATCCTGGATTACTACTGCGGAGCACGGCTGCATGCTGGGAGCAGGCGGTCCCTCGAATCTGCTGCGGCAATTTCCGCAGGAGTTTAACTCCGGATGCCCAGCAAAGCAGCGGCTGAGGCGGTCGAGCGAGGCGCAAGCGTCGCGCTGCGCAAGTGCACATGTTGTGCTGGGAAGTTCAATGCCCAACAGCTGGAGGATTTGAAAGTCGAGCTGGGAGGAAGAGGCGTTCATTGCATTCATGCTGAGCTTCATTTGAGATGCAAGAACGCCAGCAGAAGGTGGGAAGCTGATGGATACTCCATGAAGGGATGGCAAATACTTGATAGGGAAGTCGCAGGACTGTCGCAAAAGAGGTTGTTCCGATTGATCGGAGTGCCTCGGCTCACAGTCGATGAGTGGTGTAGCAAGGGTTTGCAAGCGCCGGCCAATGGCCCGCAGATCCTGCACGCTGTCTGTGCTTACATCAGTTTGGCTTGTGATTTTGAAACTCAGCGTGGGCTGGAATTGAGCAAGCCTGGCAAATTCAAGTTGGAACGCGATGGGCTGTCCTTCGAGCATCGGTGGCAGGAGAAGTCTCACCTCTCGGACTGAAATGGGATCCGACAGCTCCAGGCCCAAATGCAGCGACTGAGCCGCCGACTCCGGTCCTCGGCTGGACCTCACGGATGCAGTCGGCGCGGCGTCAAGGAGCATGCCGCAGATGTCACTTGTGCTGCCGGTGCGGGGTTTGCACTCGTAGCCTGGATCCACCAGGCAGTGGGTACAGCCATCATCAGGCTCAAGGTTGCCATCATCGCACTCCTCCATCCCTTCGCGCACTCCATCTCCACATACCGTTGCATGCACCGTAAAGGCCCCCAGCGGCAGGGGGTCTAGGCAGAGATGGGTGTGGCACCAGCAAACCCAGTAGAGCCCGGGCTGCAGAGCTGGAACTCGCCACTGTTGTGACGTCTGCCTGGAGCCGGTAAAGCCCTTCTGGGATACTTGAGACTCGAGGTGGGCATTGGCTTTCACAGAGCTTGTGCTGTTGCAAAGGGATTCATGGTCAAGTCGGACGGCTGCCGACGTGGACATGCTGACACCTATCACCGTTAGAGAGAAAGGCTTGAGCGCAGCTGGGGCAAGAGCCTGCTGTGCTTCATCCCGAAGTTGCTGTGGGCCTGAAACCAACAGCTGCCCTACAAAGACCAGGGGTGGCTCAGGATTAGGTCGGGGAGACCAGCAGACTGCGAGTGCGGCTTCTACCACGGGCGGTCCCATCTGCATCAGGCCTGATTTCAGGGACATGTTGTGTGCCTGCATGACGTTGGAACCACTACAGTTCCCATGATGCACCGTTAAGGAGTCACCATTTGCACTGCCTGGTACCTCCAAGATGCATTCGGACCCAAGTGCGCAGGCCTGGTCTTTGTAGCCGATGCCAGGTCCGTCGACAGTGAGGCTCCCAAATTGCACTGCAAAGCTGGCATCCGGGTATGGCATCCAGCAGAGCCAGTACTCTAACGGACCCGGAACTTCTGCAGCGAATGGAACACCGAGCGACGAATTTAACGACACCCATTCGTCCGGAAAGGGGCCGCGGAAGGCTGGATGTCCAGACACGCGCACGGGGCTGGCACCCTTCAGGCTCTCTGGTGGGCCTCCGGTGACGGGAGCACAGACTTCAGCAGATCGGCAGCTCCATGTGACCCAATCCGGGCCTTCAGTCCTGAAGTAGTGGATCTGACGAGTGCAGTTCGTACCAGTCAGGCTTAAAAAAGCTCCCTCTTCCAGCACAAGTTGGTATGTTGTGCTCGGGTGCATGGAGCCGCCAGGAAGCTGCAAAAGAGCCGTGGCCCCGCGGACCTCGACAACTTCCGGCAACACTATTCGGTTTTCAGCCTGGGCTTTGACACGTGCCCTTGTACCCTGCTGCACGGGCTCACTAAATCGAAGCTCCAGCAGAGCATCCAAAGCCCAAGGAGTGCTATTAAGAGCCTCGGGGTCCATGGCTACTTCGGGTGTCACGGCTACAAGCTCTGGAACTCCGAACACGAACGCTTCTTGCTCGGGTATGTTGAGCTCTGCCTGAAGGCTCCGTCCAGGCTCTAACATGGATAAGAGCTCATCGTCAGCTTGCAGGCGGGTGACAATGCTGCCGGCCAGCTCGGATGCAGAGTCTTGCATTCGGCCGCGGGCTTCTTCACTTGAGTTGAAGTTGTCGAAAATGACTTGCGACACCCCGACCACAGATCCCGGATGCAGGCGAATGCGTACCTGAGTGATGTTGACGCCTGCGGAGGCGGCGACCTCCTCGGCAAGAGACTCGCGCACCTCCTCAGCTTTCTGAGGCATTGTCATCAGCTTCTCGAAGCTCAACCCGCTCACAGTGACGTTCACTGACACCATGTTTAGGCTGGTCGCAGGCGTTGTGGTGAAACGGAAAGTTATCGGGAGAGCTTCCCTTTGAGAAGCATCCATGAAAGAGAAAGCCTCCACACTTACTTCATATGTCGTGCCGGGTGTTAGGATGGTCCCAGGCAGCAGTTCCACGGAGCGGTTGTTGAAGATGGCGGAGGACACTGGAATTAGGATAGGCTCCTGCAGCCCAGTAGGCTGCGGTGTCAATTTCACACGTGCGCCACTGATGCCACGCTGCACCTCCGTGCTGAAGGTTAGCAAAACAGATGTCGTGCACGGGACATTTGTCTGCCCTGGGACAGGCAAGGTGGCCATGATAATTGGTTGCACGATGCTCTCGATATCTGCCACAATGACAGAAGAGCATTTGCGGACTTTGATGCCTTGTGCTAACATCTCCGCGTGCTCTATTGCAACAGAGCCTTCTGGGCAACTGTCGCTGCATTGCATGTCCTCTCGAAGGACACCACTCACACAACAGTACGTCAAGTTGCCTTCGGAAATTGTCCCGTTTTCATCCTGTGGCATGAAAGGCCATGTGCTTGTTTCAGTGGTTGTTGGAGCGGGTGTCGTCGTCTCCGGATAGACAGACCTCGTCAATACCATCGCAATGGCCAGGAATGCGAAGCCCAGGCATAGGCTGGCGCCGCACATGTATGCCTTGCATTGCTTGGATCGCGGAACGACAGTCTCAAAGAATATCTGTGGAATGTCGTTCTCATTGACGAATACTTCTTCCAGCTCCGACAGGTCGGGTTCTCCGTCTGTTGGCTCTTCAAACGCTGGTATAGCTTCCAACACTGGCGGCTCTGCTCTTGGAAGTGAAACAACGTCCGGAGGCAGCATCACCTCCTCGATCTCGTCATCATCAAAACTAGGAATGCCACCTGGTGGCAACATGGCAAAAAATCTGAAGGCTATCACACAGGCCTCGTGTGTACGCCATTGAAAGCAAAATTGCTTCTTTTTATTTGCCCTTCATCCGAATGTGAAGACTCTGCAGGAGCATAACGATTTCAAACTTGCCAAGTTGTTAGGCATGGAGCAAATTACAACTCAGTTTGAGGCCAACACACTACGGTCTTAACAGATCAAACTGCAAGTAAGCCCGATCCCATCTTACAAGCTCGCATCACTTGCCCGCTTCATAGCCAAGACTATGTTCAGATGTCTTCAGCATGTGGCAACTTCATTCATTCCCAAGCCTCAGCCGCAAGCTGCACAGAGTCCCTTTTTCTGTTCCGGAGCGCCGTAAGGCAAAGAAGCTTCTGGCAGGATGTTATGAGGTGCTTGTTTGAAAGCTCGCATCTAGTTACTCGTTTTTGGGATCTTCATCATCCCTGGCCTGGACTCACAGCACCAGTGAAGCCTAACATTACCAAATTAGGTATCAATTAGGCTGGCCGCTCATCATTCTATGCCACGCCCCCCCCCCTCCTACCAACCACCTGGCGCCTAAACCCATCGGCATCATCATCGTTGGTCTTGCCACCCCAACCCCGCAAGCAGCAAACAGTGCCCAACAGCGGTGGTTGGTATTGGACTACGACATCACGAAAGTATTTTAAATACCGAGTAACATGGAAGGAGGGGGGGGCGCCTACTACTACTACTGCTGCTGCTGCTGCTGCTGCTACTACTACTACTACTACTACTACTACTACTACTACTACTGCCCATGACCACCAGCACCAGTAGCGCTACTGCTACCTTCTTCCTCTATGATGATCACCATACTCGGTTTTAGAGCACCAAGCAGAGAACCTTGCTCTGCCAACTTCACCCTGCCATCCAGCTGGAAATCTATCGCGACATCTCGTGCGACATGTTGTGGGTCAGGCCAAGACTCGTATGTGGTTCTTTCAGGCGTAGTACGATACTGCTGAGCGCACCCTCAGCGAATGAGGCATCGAGCAACACCGCCTCCTGATTCCTCAGCTTGTGTTCCTTAGACCACACGAGGGTTTCCAAAAACTGCGGGTCGTCATTGAGATAGGAAGCTACTATCTCACACAAAACCTTAGATCGACATCTGGGGCTCCTAATTCTAAGAAATCAGATGTCAAGTCTGTTGTTGTGTTCCCGCATCAAGCAAACCCTTACCAAGACAGAGGCCGTGAGGGGCAAGCCATCAATAGACCCCTCCTCCCACTCCCACATACCTAAACCCTAAACCCTGAACTTCCTAAACCCTCCTCAAACAATGGCCTCCAACCACCACAGGCCGAGCATCAAAATTGGATCGCAGTAGCCCTTGATGCCCATGGGATCCCTTTGCACCTCAGGTGGTTCGGGCACTCACGCTCGGACAATCCAGGCGAGGCATGGAGACGGTCTAGTTAGGAAGGTCGTTTGGAGCTTGATGTTTGCGCTCTCACGACTCGGACATGCCAGGTGAGGTTCTTGGTTCGAGGTCGGCGTGAAACATTCGAGTTGACTGTCTGCTCGATTCACATCAGTTGAACAGGCAACCACACAGCAGTGTCTAACCAACCCTAAACCCACGAAACACAGACTCCGACAGTGCCAGGGGGCAGTCAACAAGGTCTACATGGGGCGTTTCGTCGAGTAGGTCTCACTCAACAGGACTACTTGGGCTCCACGACACCGGTCCTTATCCTCAAAAACTAATACCTTATACTTATACTACATCGCAGAAGGCTAAAAAACCGGGGCATCGCATGATCCTCCGCTGAGGTTTAGAGTTTAGGGTTTCAGGATCAAGGGTTGACCCGAAGTCTCTATAACCTCTTGTTCCATATATCAGACGAAACATGACCAACAACCTGCGTGCCGACAACTGCAGCCGTGTCTCAATGCTGCGCACCACCTGAACCGCGACTTACCCTCAAAGTGCTGGTGCTTTGCTGGGATGATGTGGTCTTGGACGTATCAGATGACAACGAGGCCGGCCACCACGATGACGGCACCAAGGATCTGATTAAAGGTGGGCACCTCAAGTATCGGTATCGGCATTGTGTGTCCTACCCTCCGGCATCCTTCTGTTTCCCCCCGGGCGGTTTCCGGCGTGCAATTCAATCCACGGACGTGGGCGGGCGCAGCTCAAAAGCCGGCGACTTTGCCTTAAAAGTGCATTCCAATTCTACTCTCTCTTCTATCTGTCTTCTGCTTAAAGCAGGCAGAAAGGATCAGCGGGCAAGACCGCTTGCGCCTGCAACAGGCAGAGACACCGACCACCTCCCCCCGGACAGCTCTCTTTCTTTTTGCATGGCCTCAGGGCCTACCCCACGCACCAGGCGCGCCCCGCCACCTTCCTTCCCTGCCCTTCTCGCTCACACATGAACCCTGTGCATTGCGTGCACGGGTCTCTGATTTTCCCTCCTCTCTTTCTATCTATGTCTTTGGTCTTATCGGTGTCTTCCTTTAGGCATGTTTCTTGCATCAGTGTCGATCTTTCTCAGTCTCTTGTCACCTTTCTCTTTATCCTTTCCTGTCTACCTGCTCTACCGCTTGGTCGGACTGCCCCGACCTCGCCGAGAAGCAACGCAGCAAGCAGAGTAGCTCCAAGAGGTTCCAGTAGGCCAGCAACTGCGACCTCGGCCCGATCATTCTGGAACAGAAAGTCTTGCCTACGTTGCTCAAAAAACACAGAATGCCCTCGACACTTGATGCGATCCGCCCTTCATCTGTCCAGGCATCTTTGTAAGGTCGATTCGTATAGGCAGCAGTGCTTGCCAGAGCACTGTCCATGCAGGCAAGTGATGTAGCGCAAAGTTGAAGCCGATGTGCCCTGTAAGCTGTGGTCCGGCAGCAAGCGCACAGACAGCAAGCCATTGGCGCGCGCAAGTCGGCCACAAAGGGGTTCCTGTCAAGGTGAAGCTGGAGATTGAGAAAGAAGCCACACTACCGCCTGCAAAATACTGTAGTGTCAAGTACATACATTGCCTGAAGCGACAATTTCGGCACGCTCCTGTGACGACCGCAACGATGGCCAGGCAAGTGGCACAACTGCCACAAATGCGAGTGCCGTAGCAGCCGATGCCGACACGTTGTCTTACATCTCGCCCAATCCTAGGATCTGTCATGGGTTGCGCAGCTTGCGATGCGTGGTAAGGCTGTCTATGCACACGCCTGCAAGCACCAGCCGTGGCTCGACAAGTATATGGCGCAGAACATTGCCCCAAGCCTTGGAGGTCTGTACTTCACTCAAACTCCTCCATTTGCAAACTACATGTACTGGAGTAGGCTCGAAGCTGCGCACCAGGTGGTAGCCCACTGCACAAAAGCGCACACTGCCAGCTCCGACGAATGTACATAAGAAGCAAGTTGGAAGCATCACATGCATTAGAGGTACGGAGGAGGGGTACGGTGTAGGAGGAATCTAAGTCACGCGGAGCCCGCGGCTCTCCGCGAAAGGACCGAAATGCTCATATGCCAATCAAGGCGCAGTGCCAGGAGGTCGCCAAGGAAATCCCCACCGGTCAAACCAGTGTTAGCACTGCACCATGCCCCTGCATGAACCAAATCAATTGACACAGCGGTGCTCGCAGCATCTACCAGGATGACCTGCGGTTGCGATCCCGACGCCGAACCAGAACCGCCAACCAGGGACGTCCTGGCCTGGTTCCGCAGGAGGAAGGACAGTTGTTTGGCACTTCTCACTTTATCTTGTGGGGCCCGGCCTGTGACGTACCCGATAAGTCCAGCCCAAACAGGGGTCGAGGACACGAGCAAGGTGGAGCGAAGCACCTGGACACCAGCTGCTTTTGGTCTTGCAGATCAGTCTGGGCATGCTCAGCCCGCTAAGCCACCGACTGTAGTCCGCTGCAGTGATGCAAACCTATGGGTCTTTCTGGGTTCTGCTCTCGAGCGTCGCTCCCGTGCGAGTGCGGTCTTCGCTTGCAATGCATGCACCCTTGCATCTGGATTCACGCACGCCGCCAGGGTGTACCATACTGTTTATTTGTGGCATTTCGACTCCCACGACCTGGACACTGTGCTCTTTGAACTGCCAGCTAGTAGAACACTAGAACATTGCAGACGGCTGCCGGTTGCATGATTGCGCATGCGGACGGACCCCGGTCTTGCAAACAGGGCTCCAGGTCCAGAAATGACAGGCCAAGGCAAGGCCTGCCAGCCCTGCCAGGCCGGAGTCCTTCCTCCGAGAGAAGCAGTGGAAGATGATGGAAGTGTGAACACGGGAAGTGTCATCTGCAGCCTGCCCAAAGACCGCCAAGAAGGCAGCAAGACGACGGCTGCGAGACCCGTTCGCCAGAAGGCCACCTGAGCTCGTTGCAAGAGTCGCTTAGGTTCAGCGCTCTCAAAGCCTCAGCACCTCAACCAGCCACACCCCTCTCGCCTCCAAGTAGCTGTCAGCGGCGGCAGACCATGGGCCAAGCGAACCAAGACAGCTCCGCTGCTAGCAGCCAGGACGGCCTAGGGACTTGACACAAGCACGTCAAGTCTCAACCCTTGGCCTTTCATGGAAATTCAAACGGGCTGCTACCAGGAGCAGCACCGTCACCGCCGATCTCCCCTTAGGCGCGTCATGAGAGACCATCAGCGTTTACCCATGGCAGCGGGTGGCCATCTCAAGCCTTTGCCGATGTGTCGTCGATGTTAGGTCTTGTCAACACCGGGCGAGTCCCGGTTGCGATTGGCATGTGCGGCTCGGCTCGATTCTTTGCCATGAAAACCGGTACCATGTCACTAGACCTCATCTGGCATGGAAGGTGACAATGCTTAGCAGTGACTGGTTTCTTCGAGTGAAAACTCTTGCACTTGGCCATCTGTTTGGACTTGAGGTTTGTCAAAATCTCTGTGTGCTCTATCGGCTGTGTCCCAGATCTCAGGTCTGGTTTTGGGGAACACGCGGACCGGATCTGTCACACAGACATGCCATGCCAGTTCAGCACCTTAGCTACCGAACTGACAAGGCCTGCTTGCGTGCCTGCAACGAGTGTGCCATCTTGGGCACCTGTGCGAACCCCTCGTAAAGGGTACGTGCACACTGCCATGTGCAGTGCGTGAACGACACTGCCGTCTCTTTACAGGATACAGAATCTACAGGCTGCGGTGGTAATGCACATCGCCAAGCTGTGAAGCACAACACAGCGTAGATCTTGTGATCCAGGTGACTAACGTCTCTCCACACTTGGCTGGCCAAACTGCCCTGGTGGTTTCTATGCTGGAGCGCACCTGGAGACAATTGCCTTGGCCAGGTGGCTCAAAAACCTTCCCTCTAGGAAAAGCAAAACTCCTGCGACGTTTGCACAGAGACTGACACGGTCCATGAAGGCAGTGTATGGGCAATGAACAGAATATCGTAATAGCTCCGTTTCCTGTGCCACAAATTCGAGATGGCGCAGCCTTCACACACCTTTTGGGGTGGTTTGGCGAGCAGCCACTAAGACCGTGCCAAGCTCGAGCTTGCATCACATGGCGACTAAAGCCCAGTACAGACATCCATCTGTTTGGCATCAATCAAAGGGGACATGTGATGCAAGCAGAAGCCACGAACAATATCACTGCAACCGATCTTCCGGCCTTTACTCGTCAATGAAATGGCTGTCAGGCTGTGGATGCTGCCCGTGTTCACATGATCCAACCAAAGGTAAAGGCCGCAAAGAGCTTTCTGCAAGGTTAAAGTTGATGCATGCTATTTAAGCTGTTTGCCTCAGGCAAATGAAAACCTAGCCTTTTGGGATGGAGGTCCATTTGGTCGAGCCTTTTCGCCAAGTTGCGCATGAGCACACCTTGCGAACGAACATGAAACAGACATCTAAAGTGGGCTTTATCCCCAGTCTGTGCGAAAGTATTGCTCATTGCTGGCGAGAGTCGAAATTCAGATTCATTGATCAGGCTGTCACCATCCGTGTCCCCAAGCTTCAGAACGCTCTGCACCGAGTCACTGCAACCCAGCACCCTGAGCTTGGCAGTCTCACGACACTGTTAAAGTGACGGATAAGTTCATACAGACAAAACTCGCTTCTCCTGTGCAACCGTAGGCTCCTCTGAAGCTCATGGGGAGCTATATGACCAGTCTGATCAATGTCCAGGTAGTGGTACACCTCAAGGTGTCGCATGTTGCATGACACAGACAGGCGCGGCCAGCTTCGAACCATTATTGTGCAGGAGCCTGCTTGATGGCCTTGTCGGTTGCCAAGGCAGAAGGCTGCATTGTCGCTGCCAGCCACTCCGTGTAGTGAACTTTTCCTGCCGTCATCAGATCTGCGAAGTGTTCAGAGCGAGTTGTACAGGTAGCTCCTAGCGAGAGTAAGACCTTTCCAGTTTAGCAACAGAGAGTTTCGTGAACTAACTTTGCAAAATTCCTTCGGTACAGATGACATCGAGGCACAGTCGTAAGCGCTCAGCACAGCAAGGACGAGTACATCAAAAGCCAAAATTATAAGATATAACCTAGTCCGACATTCGAACAAACCACGCCACACAACACACAAATATGCAACTTCTGGACATTTACCTGTGCCGGTGCCTGGTTAAGGCCACTGTGCATTCCCACTGCTCCAAATTAAGTTCGATACTAACTTGTGTTCAGGAAGGAAACGGTCCGCAAGCAGCACGGAAACTTAGGAAGACTCTGGCATCAATGCGGTCACCCCCTGTGCTCTACTGCGCTGGATCCTGTGCCGTCGGCATCCAAGGCCGAGAAAATTTCAGTCAATTCCGCATCCTCCACGACATGACCACAGCGGAGGATGCCTTCCTCGGTGCAGCGCAGAGTTTCATGGATGGGTCCTGGATGCATCGTTGGAAAGCTGGGCCCTGGTGCTTTGATCTCGCTCTTGCTCAGAGAGCCTAAGTCTCAAAAGCCATACGCTTTGATGCCCACCCCACTTGCGTTGCGCTCAGAGCCCACCGGCCTGACTGTGACGCGTCCAACGTGTGGAAAGCATCCCGAAGCTCGGCTACAGTTGTATCCTGGAGCATCTCAGTTCTCAAGCCTAGGTCACTGGATCAAGCCGAGGGCAGTCCTCGGACCGGTGAGCCACTAGCGTCAGCACCTGGGACAAGCAAAAGTGCAGTCGTGACCTCGTGAGCAGGAACGTCTGCTTGGTGATCTGCTTCTTGGCTTGGCCAGCGTGTGTATGCTTCGGGTCTTCGGGTTGGTCCGATGTTTTCCATTAAACGCACGAACTTGCATGGAATGGCGAAAGCCGATGAATGGCTTTGGCAAGCCGACATGCAGAATGACGACATGACCTGCACAGCTGGCACCAGCTGCCGTGGTTTATGTTTTTGTTGGCATATCTCGTTTTCATCTCTTTTTCATCCGGCATGGATGCAAGCTCAGGACCGCCTCGTCATGACGACCCAGCTGTCTTGACACTCTTCGCTCGTGTAGCATGGGCCGAGAGTTTGCGCCAAGCACTGAAGAAGGGTTTCTCACAATGCACGGATGGCGACTCGCTTGCCCGAGAGGCACCGCCCGTTCGAACTTGGAGTAGTGCCGGAAGGTTGCCAACCTTCCTCAAAAATGCGAGCCAGCAGTGTGTGTGTGCACGATAAAGAACGAAGAAAAAACTTGAACAAGCTATCCCAGATCTCTTGAACCGGTTGCCAAGACGCGAATCAGTCCTTATGTGTGCTGCGGGCATCTCAGAAATACTGTTGCATGTTGTGTAAAAACGCAAGACGCAGCCACCCGCCTAACTGTGCACTTGACACATTCCTTCCTTCTTGTTCGCAAGATTTGTCGACAAGGCTCCCTGCGATATGGGAGAAAGATGATGAGAGCTCTTGATGTCTGGATCGGATGACGATGGACTATGCAGCAGCTTGGGCCGCGAGTCCTGCAGCAGCATCAACAAGACGATAGTCAAGTACAGCTGCAAGATTCGAGCACTTCATGGCGGCAGACGACCTTCGCCACCATGATCAAACACATGTGCTCTATTGACGAACTTGGAGAAACGCGGTCCTGCACCCTAGACAGCCACGGACTTCTCAAGGCAGCTTGCGCATCCAGACCTGACCCAGGGTTTTCAAACAGAAAAAGTGGTGAGATTTGTCGCGTAAGCTTTTTCGCACTCCTCAACTCATGGCGGCATGGCCATGGAGTTGCAAAATCAGCTCTCAAGGGTGCGGACACGTCTACGCGCACCCGGAACGGACTCTCTGAACAGGTCAAGCGTCGAGCATCCGGGTTCTTCTCCTGAGTGCCGCGAGCCCAAGGTGATATTGTCAGCACGACTACGGTAACAACACAAAGTCGCTAGGACCCTCGAGACACCTCGACAAAGCAAGCTCACGTATCGGGCTGTGTATTCTGCGAGACGCCAGAAGACCAAAAAGGAGCTCTGCTGCGTCGTCGTCCACATCTGCCTCCTGTGTCCCGAGAACCACCCCCCGGATCAACCGATGTTGAAGGGTCCGCGAAGCAAGGATCCGAACTGGGTTCCATTTACTCGTGTTTGGCCTTGTGGCCTTGCAGCAAGAGACATACCCTAGCTCTTCAGCTACAGTAGCTGGAGTCGGCGTGTCCTGCAGCGGCCTAGAGCGAATTCTTCCGGTCAGAATCTTCCTGCATAGACAGCTCTCACATTATAGAAACTTGAGAGACATAAAATGCCTGAACACGCGACAGCTGCCGTGCACTAATCTCAGCAGCCGAGACACCCAAAGAGCCCTGCTGTGTCCAACTTGTGGGCATCAGGAGAGCACGGGTGCTCGTCCGTAAGAATGATGTACCTTAGCTCACATTTCGCAACATGTGATGTCGATTGCAGCTCGGCTTGGTAGATTTGGCGGCTGGAGCTAAGGTGCAACATCACACCCAAGGACCAGCAGTCACACTTGCAGCCATAAGGGATACTTTTGTCGATCACTTCCTTAGATCTGTCTTGAAGCATCGGTTCCGACAAGTCCAATCTCCGGTAGTCACTGTTGCGAAGGTACAGGCGGCCTGTCTAGCCCGAGGCCAGAGGTAGACAGTTTGTGGCTCAGACTTGATAAAAGATAGAGTTCACAAGCTGTCAGGCTCGAGGAACTTGGCTTCGGTCTTGCATGTAGCGCTTGGGCATGCTTCTACCCTGCAACGAAAGCCTCAGCAATCCTCGCTTGCATCCAGCGGACTGACGAGGGGACCCGTGCTTCCAATACATCAAGCCTGCTAAAGGCGCCAGCCGGCCCCGCCAAGATTCAGTTGTTCCATCCCAGCTGTCTCTGTGCAGCTGTGATTCGGGCGCAACGAAGAAACGAGTGCCCAGCTGGTCGTTTAGCCAGGTGTGCTCCTCTTCTCCTGCCGACCACTTCTTCTGTCTTAAGCCTTAAGCCCTTGTCACTATCAGTCGAAGCCTCGCCATGCCTGTGGAACTGCTTCGGCTACAGAGCCCAGACAGGCCACTGACACTAGCTGCCACAAGCCGAGCAATCTGCACCACCAAAGCCCAAACCAGTCTCAGTACAATTTTGCTGCGCAGCTGGTTTGTTGAGAAGATGTTCATAGGCACGCCGCTGCGCACACCATCTAAAGCACGAGAGGCAAAGTACGATTCATCATCTTCAACAACTCAATTGCGGCAAGAAGCTAGCTGACTTACGGGTGCTGCAACACTTGCATCAGCAAGTTGGCAACTGTCA
Source organism: Symbiodinium sp. CCMP2592 (assembly GCA_905221615.1). Classification (NCBI taxonomy): domain Eukaryota; class Dinophyceae; order Suessiales; family Symbiodiniaceae; genus Symbiodinium; species Symbiodinium sp. CCMP2592. Next base: position 57,298 of record CAJNDT010001095.1, on the reverse strand, counting down.
ACATGGACTCTGGCGGCGGGGTCATGAAAAACAGGACCCTGGACTTTACGCATGAACTGAATAAGCACGGTCCTGAAACGTACAGTACGACTAGCTGCAAGATGCCCTTGAAACAGTCGAAAGTCAAACTGGCAGAATCGAATCTGATCTTCGCGCCATGTCATCGCAAGATATCGCAAGAGAAGCCGCTATGAATCGTTCAGTACCTTGTAGTGTAGACCCAGCTAGTTGTACAGGTGTGATCGTCGTTGTCTGACATGTCCTCTTAGGTGGGGCATTTAAAATGTATATATTCAAAACGTAGGAAGCCGATGCCAAGAAACCCGAAGGAATTCAACCGCTGCAAGCTGACCTAGAGGTTCCCACGTGAAGTCCCAGCTTCTGAAACAAAGAGTTTTCGTCTACGGGTAGTTCTCATTGCAGCGTCATGTTCCTAGAGACTGTGCGATGGCCCTTGCATTCCTGTTTAGCCGACAACCGCATCAACATTTGTGCGTTTTTCTTGTGGCTCTTTCCTGGTCCTCGCCATGCAGAGCAACTGATCTTACCCAGCTATGGCACAGGTCGCACTCTCGCACAGAAGCTGGCAGTTGCTCGCTTGTCTCCAGAACGTCCCTCTTGATGAGGTCTTAGCGCTGAATCGACTGCATCGATTTGGTCCAACGTGTTCTTGCCGTCGTCAAAGGAACGCGGCGGAGTGAGACTCAGTAGTCATCATCTTGCAGCTGTTGCGTAGATGGCATCAAGAGTCTCCAGCGCCTCTCTCCACTCCTTCGGCATCAATGCTCGCCGGCTTCCAGTGCTGGCAGGAAAAGGCATGCTTGTCTCTGCTGCATTTGCCGGGGCTAAGCCACGAGAGCGTGGATCAGGAGAAACAACATCTTCTCCATGCGGCGGCAAATCTTGCACGTAACGTGTCCCAGGCCGAAGCATGGCCGTGTCGCTTTTGAACATAGACCCCACATAGGGCATGACAAGGGGAGGGTTGAAAGCCAGCCCTCGCATGATTGGGGGGATCTGCGCGCTCCATTCTACAGCCCGTTCGTTGTACTGTCGGTCCATCCCACAACCCATTGATATGGAAAAGAAATCGTCCAAGGGGATCCTCGGCTGCTGCAAGGAAGTTCTGTGAAAAACTACGATGCAAGGTACACAACCTCCTGGAATGCCAAACCTAGCCACATGTGCTGTTCAGCGTGGGTTTCCAGAAGCTGCTTCGCCGCATCCAGGCGGAGGATGTAGCCGACAGTCCACAAGGTATAACCCGGTTGCACCACGTGCTCCGAGACCTTGCTCACATCATTCTCCATGGGGCTCCTGCCAACGTACCTGCATGCGGCTGGCTGCATGTACTTGCACCTTAACCAGCGATAGAGCCCATCACTAATCTGTATATACCAGACTTATTCTGTATATACCAGACTTATTCGTGTACACATGTAACATAGCTGTTGCTGTATATTTATCTATATATGCGTACGTATGCATGTATGCATGTATGTGTGTGTATGCACACATGTGTTGATGCAGCATTGTTTGTTTATGCATGAACGGGACGGTGCGCGGCGTACATGACTACATACATATGCACACATACTGATACATATATAATTGTACACAGAAATATAGTGTCTAGACACAAACAAATAAAACAAACCAACCAACAAACTTGCAACAAACAAGCATATATACATATGTAACTACACACATACATACTTACACACATACCTAGGTACATATATGCATTATATACTATATACACATGTACACACCGTCACAGGCATGCTCTTCACTAGCTCCTTCACTCGATGGCATTCGCAGGGCGGTCGTGGCTTTGGCGGCGGGTGCGACTTCTTGATTCGAGCAAACAATGGCGGTAGTGGGCGGAGGGTCAAAGAAATCCGCTAGCCCGCGTGCCCAGCCGGAGCTGCGTGGAACTTCGTATGTGGGTCGTATGTTCGAGCCTTGTCCTTGGGCAAATGTATTTAACCATACTTATACATATAGCATACACATGCATGCAATGTATGCATGCGCGCATGTCTGTGATGGTGCGCAATGTAAAAACATATGAAAACTCTAGGGTCTGGGGCATGCCTCAGTCATGGAAACACAAGCGGATGGCAATTCGGGGTCAAACATCGGAAGCTGGGCCACATGAGGTTCCAGTCGAGACCCTCGACTTCAGCCAAGTACGCACCTGTGCAAGCATTCAACAACTTCTGGGACTTGAGAGCACCCGCTTGCAGAAACCTAAGCGTCCAACAATCACAACTGAACACTGCCCATGTGGCCTAATCGTTCTCCAAAGTCTTCCTGCACGTCGAAATCGTCTTCCAGAATTAGGGCAGTCGATATGTTCTTTTCCACCATGTGATGCCACACCGCGTAGTGGCTCAAGAAGCAACCCACCTTGCGGGGGGATGATTGAGGCTGACAGCTGTGGCACACGAACAACGAGTATCCGCCTCGCCGGTGGTGTAAGGCATATTGTGATTGCTGAAGCCAGCATCATAGCCCGGCAGGATGCGGGCTCCAAGCGCCTCCCACAAGCCGAACCATGCCATGCCGAACCCTCCCCTAACCGCTGACATGTCGCAGACAGCCTCCACGTCCTGTTGGTAAAGAATCCCATCTCCATCTATGGCATTGACCAGAGTCGCGTTCCTGAAGGCAGACGACCCAACAGATCCCACTACCACCCGCCGAGTTCCGCAAACAGCACCTGGTGCTTCCGAGTCGCAAGCGATTTTCCTCCAGCTGCTGCAGGACTCTTTGGCGCTTCTCGGGCCTCCGGGCCAAGCTAATCACGAAGACGTTCTCACCAGGATCGCCCAGGGCAAAGCCACCTCCCGAAGGGTAGAGGCATCCAGGGACACTCCTGTAGTCTAGCATGGTGACTTAGAACAACGGCTTCATGTCGGCTTCCGTTCATTCATTCGGACTTCTCTTGCAAAACGCTGTCCGATGCTCAACCCAAGGAGGAAGCACAGGCCAAATGTCTGATTGGAACTGAGTGGCTGGTAATTCATTCTTCCGCTTAATAATACGCCCGTACGAGCTCGCCTGGCCCGGGACAGAAAGCCTGTCGTTCGCAATGCTGTACTCGCTGCATGTCCTGCCCGGGGCGCAGAGTCGGGAAAGTGCGAGACTCGTTGCATGCCCTGCCCATGCCTCTTCCAGCAGGCGAGGCCAGCGTTCCAAGCGCACCCGCGCTTGGGCACGCAAGGCACCCTTCTGCTCGTCTGAGAGGTGGTCGTCTTTGCTGAAGCCTGACATTGCTTTCTTCAGGCCCTCGTGTGAACTTTTTTGACCAGGCCGCCTTTCTGCTCCACCCACTCCATGTTGTCCATGGTGTACTGCAGCGTACCATCATGGTACCTTTCTGGTCAGGGCTGTACGTCGATTTCGGTCCCTCAACCGCCACAGCTGTCCGGTCAGTGCCCGACGTTTGCATTTCATGTTTTTCCATGTCTAGCTGGTGTAATCCTCCTCTCCGCTATGTTGAACCTCCGGGAGAGCCCTTTGGAGAAGTCCACAGACTGTCTAGGACAGTTGCAGCCAAACGGCCTTTGGTGCAGTGCCGTGGTCGGATCGGTCAGGTCACGTGCTCGCAGGCCGGGAGCAGCCACACTGGGCAAGCAGGGAAACTTTGAAGCCGACTAGGAGATCAGGCACACTTGATTCATGATCCTACCCACGACATCCCACGACATTTGTAGCATCCCCTTGACTTCCTAACAACCTTGTTCCAAGATTCCACAGCCAAACCTTGATCCGAGTCCTCTTGCCTCGCTTGCCGCACTTCTCCAGCTGCTCGCACAATCCGGCCCAGCCTCTCAAAAACCGACAAGTGACATACTTACCAACGTTGCGCTCATGCAAAGTGTGTTGCAGCTATCCTTCGTGTACCCAGCATCTTGAAAGCTCCCGACGCCACCACCGCAGCGCCGATGGTCCGGGATGTTCGGGGAGCACACGCAGCATGCAAGCCGGCGGGAGGTTGTGCCAAGCGCGTGGGACCAGCCGACACTGCAGTGCTTCTCGGTTTCCAGCCCGAGCGCACAAAGCTGATTGACCGCGCCATATGGACCATTTTGGCAGGGACCGGATTGAGCCGAACTGGCACGTCTGTCGAGTGTAGGCCAGGCTATGGAACCGAAGTCTTAGTGACAGAAAGACTGCGAACTGAAGTCCGTGTGTCCTCTAGCCCGGATCGCTGAGAGACCGAAGTCGATGACCTGCTCAGTGCTCAGGCTCAAGCATGTCGAGTAAGCTGACCGCCACTGAACCGATACTGTAGATGTGCGACAGGATCGAAACGCTGGTTGTAGTGGTGCCTTGACATTCGGGCACAGCGCAACCCCTGCCACGCCTTTCCCACCCTGTAGTCACGAATGCTCTCCTTTATGAGGCAATTCTCAAACTTCAAGTCTCCTCAGATAAGAAGCCCTTCAGATGTCTGCAGGGCTTGGATAGCTTGAAGGATGCCCAAAACTCCGGGACTGCCGGGCATCGGTGCGCAACCCCGTGGTCGTGGCAATACGCGAGTGCCTGGGTTTCACTGAAAGCATCACGTGCACGAGGCGAAAGAACAACTGCAAAAGGCCACAAAAACTCGTATGCGCCTTCACCACGTCCCGGATCAACAGCTTCACTTCCTAGTAAACGGTGCTCAGCTGTGTGCTGCAGGGCATGACATGTCAACGTGCCCTGCGCCTGAGGATCGTCAATCCCGTGGTTCAGCTCCGAGAAGTCGCCACCATCACAAAGCTCAGTGACAAGGAAAATAGCGCTCTCCTGCTGCAGGCAATCGGCGAAGGCATGCAAACACACGTACTGCAGGCTGCCTCTCATTGCATATGACCGGACGTTGAGGGGACAGCCCGTGCACAGGCAGAACAGCTAGCTTCCGCACTAAGGTCCAAGCTCGGAACATCATCACAACATGCATCGGGCACGACACGACTGCAAACATCTGTTGCCAGCGTTGAAATAATTCATGGCTTTTTGCTGCAGCACTATCTCTTCCTGGGAGGCGGATAGTCTTCCACAGGAGTAGACAATGCGACCCACAAGCAAAACACAAGGCAGTCCTCTTCGAAGTGCTCCTCACGAGTTGGGTCAACTCTGCGGAGAACTTTCAACTGTGCTCAAACAGGGAATCTGTGCACCATCTGATGGGACAGGATTCGTAGAACTTGACCACGTTGGGGTGGTGCAGGTGAATCATGGCCTCAAGCTCCGCATAGACCTCAGCAAGCAAGTGACGACTGTCGCACTACCTGCGGCCTAGCAGTCTTCAAAACCCAACAGCGCAGATGTCACCAACAGAAGGACCGCACGAAAGCCATGTCATCCTCCTGAGCTTGAAATTGTCTTGCACTCTGCAAAAATACTTCGGCACTGGAAGTGACGGTGTTCACAAAAACTGCAGCCACGAGGCAACATCGGACAGCGGAAGCTTCCTGGTATCTATTGCGCGGTACGACAGGAGGGTAACCCATGGACGCCCAAGGCAACAAAACAAGAGACGTGTTGGAGGTGTCTGCACTTCAGCGAACTCCGGCAGCAAGAAAGACAAACGCTGCCAAATCCCAGCCGAGCCGCTTGATGGCCCGCCACTCTGCAGTCAGGCGGCATTGGGCTTTGTAGACAGAACCAAAGGCACCGCTGCCCAGCTTCTTCAGGTTCGTGTACGACTTCCTCGCAGATTTTTCGATAAGCAAAACTGATGACAGATGCAGTGTCGTTGGTGGGCTAGGTGGCGATTAGTTCTACGTTTATAATTCAAAGGAACCCCAGCGTCAGGTGACAAAATCAAACGCGAATGCTGACTGTCTCTTCGAAGCTGAGATGCATCATGCAACCTTGGCCGGTCAAGGACTCAGTGTTCACAATGGAGACCGGTCCACGGTCTTTAAAGTACACTACCCCCGCAGAGCGCCTCTGCACAGTGCGTACTTCGATACATCATGCCACCACTACATTGTCAGGTCAGAGCAGTACATGCTCATGTAGACGGACTTCCGGCAGCCGCCATGAACTCAACACCTGATTGCGCCCAAGAGGCGGTTCGGATCTGGGGCAAAGAATAAGGACTTTATGTCCACGTTACTGCCACGCTTGCGATCATACAAGGCGTGGCCCGTGACCTTGGCTTGGCTAAGTAAGGCTCGAGTCGAACGGCACCACAACATCACCCAAATGAACAGCAACCCCGACAACAACAACACCAACAAGCAGAAACAAAATCGAAGAACACATGCAGCGGAAGAAAGCTAACACCGACAGTGACGGCGAAAACCACAACCTCAGCCAAAACCATAACAACAACAACTACTACTGCAACTACTACGACTACAACCACAACAACTACAACAACAACTACTACTACAACCACAACAACAACTGCTGCTGCTACTGCTACTGCTGCTACACACCCACCACCACCCACCATCGCCGCCACCGCCGCCGCCGACGACCACAACACGAACACAAACACCAGCACCAGCACCAACACCAGCGACGGCAACAAGAACAACAACAACAACAGCTGCAGCAACAGCAACATCATGTCACTCACACGCAATCACACGCAGGGTGGGGGGGAATAACTCGACTCTGTGAAACTCTTCCTCGCTCGTACAGCAACATCAGTAGCAACAGCAACAGCAACAACAACAACAACAACAGCAGCAGCAACTGCAAATGCAACAACGACAACGACAACAACAACAACAACAACAACAACAACAACAACAACAACAACAACAACAACAACAACAACAACAACAACAACAGCAGCCAGAACAACAGCCGTAACAACAGCATGAAAAACAACAGCAACAACGACAACAAATACCAAAATCACCACGAGGACGACGACGACTACTACGATGCCTACTACTACTACTACTACTACTACTACTACTACTACTACTACTACTACTACTACTACTACTACGACCACTACTACTTACTACGACTACTACGACTACTACGACTACGACGACGACGACTACTACTACTACTATTGGTACGACGACTACTACTACTACCTGCGTACTACTTTTTGTCACTCGCTCTCGACGAATCAGGCCAGGTTTACTGTTTGTCAGTGCTTCAACTCCCTGCACATTGGCACGGGCCTTTCACTAAGGCCCGTGCCAATGCGCAGGGGGTTCAGTACAAACTGTATAGTACTTACTACGTGCTACTTAGTACGTACCGCTTACTACTCAATACTTGCTACTTGCTACGTACTACGTACTACTTACTACTTACCACTTACTACTTTTTACTTGCTCGTTACTACTGACTACGTCCCACTGGCTACTGACTGCTGGTCACTGACTACTTTCAGTTCTACTACTACTTCTACAACTTCTAGTAGTGGTAGTAGTAGTAGTACTACTACTACTGCTAATACTACTACTACACTACTAAGGACACTATCAAGACAGCGAAAACGAGTACTATCATGCAAAGGTGGTCAGGAAACGTAGAACCCTCAATACACTACTCGTAACAGGCATCGTGGACATGCATCTCTCTCTTTCTTTCGCCAGGGCTATGGTGTAGGGGTTTTACCCACTACACCGCGCGCATATGCATCTCTCTCTCTCTCTCTCCCTCTCTCTGCCGTTGACATCCATGTAGGTGTACAATCATGCCAGGAAGAAACTATGCCGTTTTGGCCGAATCTGCCACTACCCTCTCGCCACTCGGACTCAGCCATTAGGCTCATCCATGTCTCTTCATTCTGCATAGACGTATGCGGATTGCCCTGCTGCGGGCTAGATAGATACAATACGAGGTTGGACACAACATAAGGCTCAAGAAGCTCCTTCCTGGAACATGCATCCTGAAAGAGTCCGAGGATCTAGTCTCTCCCGCACCACGTTGCCGATATCCTTTCGCGGCTGCAACCAGCTTGGTCGCCATGCCTCAGCTGAGCCAGGCTCATACCAAAACACCTGCTGGGTGCTTCGTGCATCAAGGCACGAAGGGCCAGCACGCTGACACGTAGGTGACGGTGCCATCCCAGCCTCAAGCATGAATCACCAACAGTCTCAGGCTCAGCTAGGCCAGCTGAGGGATAAATAAAAAAACCAATCTGTGCTCCAGTGGAAGCCAAGAAGCAGGCACAGCCATTGTTCTTCAGCGCATTCTTGGACATCTTATGTGACAAACGAAGGCACTGACAATAGGGGGGCTACTGCAATGAGGACCTGATCTCCTACTCAGATATTTGATACTCCTGGAAACTTGTTGCGAAGAGGGTGGTAATTCGATCTGGTTAGACTTAGCGATCACATCTAAGGCTAAGGATTACACGCACAAAGCTCAATCTACTGAAAAATGAGCTTCGCCCGAAGATCAGCATGCATAGCAAACATTTGTGAAGCCTGTGGAAGCTCATCGATCTCCACAGAAGACCCCAGGCGGTTTGTCCTTCTCCTATGACTTGTTTCGAGGCTTGATTTCCGCATGTGTACTCTAGTGCCCAACATGCCAACAAACCCCTGGACACGACTGAGTTTGCAAGAAACGAGATCGAAGAGAAGAACGGATCGAACTCAAAGTGCGCTCACGGCCGTTTTAAGTCTTTGCTGTTTCCTTGAGCGGATCGCTATCGCTTTTGGCAGAAGCAGACGCTGCGAGAAGCCTGTCTCTTGATATGTCCGGAGACCGTGAGAGTTCTCTCGGCTGCAAATCAAACTGGACCACTATAGCTGTAAACTAGCTAGAACCATCTGGAACGCGCTTGAACGACCAGTATTTCTCCGAAATCCAGGATTCCGCCTGCCAGCATTTCAACAAACATGCAACCACAGCGTCCTCCTCCCCAGCGGGGAGCAACGGGTATCACGCAATGTTTGGAGGCTTCTCAGAAGGCCTAGCCCAAACAACGCTTGCCATAATCTAACACAAGCGGCCTGAACGGCCCACAGTAGGGCTACTCTTCCTTGGGAAGGCAGCCCAGCTTTGGCGGACCCCCACGGACATTCTCCGCAAATTTTGCGTCGAAGGCGATGCATGACGCCCTACCCTGACCTGGTGCCTCACAGCCTCTCCCTCGCCCTCACACGGACTCAACAAAGCGACACCAATGCAAGTTGCATGGTTGAACGACCCAGTCCACTGTGCCAACCATCCTGCTAGATGATGCACCTGAGCAAGCAGTCTCCGCTTGCATACTCTGAAAACATGGGGGGAACATGATTTCTGCTGTTCGATGACGCTGAAGATGCCGAGCAACTTTTGGAGCATCTTTACAAGAGCTGCCTTGATCTCTGGGTTGCACTTCTCCACATCACACAATAACTTCACCTGCCTGTTCCTGAGTAAGCTTGCATACTCGCGGTGCAAAGAAAGACAAACTCATTCACAATCGACACTCAAGCAGCTGGCTGAGGCAGCATCTTCTCCGCCGTCTGCTTCGGGGTCAACTGGTTCCTACAGCTCTTCCGCAGCAAGTCTTGAACCTGAGTTGGCACTTGCTGCTTCGCTCCACTCCATCGATATAGCTGCGTTGCTCCCACACTTTTTGTTCCGCCTTGAGCACTCATGATTGCTCTCTCGGTCATACATACCTTACGATGCATGTGTTGGCAGCATCGTATGACGAGACGCTATGACAAGGAGCATGATATCCTCCTAGGGAAAACATACAGCAACAACTCCAAACAGGATACTGGCAATGATGATAGTTGTGGAGTACATCGCTCTCAAACCACCTTACCAGCGTTGCCCCGGGCTACGACTTTCACAGGACCAGCTGCTGCTGTCCAAGCTGCCCCTGCTGGGGCGCTTGCCCAAGCTTCCTTTCTGGTGCTTACCCCGGACGTCCCCCTGAGATTGTCCTAATCCTCTTGCGCGTGCATCGAAACAGCCAAACACAATGATGCATAAACACGAAATACAGCCCCACTCTCGGCGAGACCTCTTTGACTCACACGGTTCCATCGGATACCTTTCCACGTGCATCAGAAACTGACTGAACATGCCCTGTGCTGTCTTCCAAACTTTCAAGTCGGCCGACCGTCTTCATGCGCTCGCCAGCCATGTGCGAAGATGAATACTCAATGACCACCGCCTGGGCGAGTCTGAACCGGATCGAGCTTCAAGCTCGGTAACTCGCTAGAATGATGTCTTCCTGAAACCAAGGAGCGAAATAGGGATGTGGACGAAGAATGTCCAGCACCAGTCGCAGCTGTCTCATGCCACTCTCCTTAACTATGAAAAGCTTCAGAAAGTGTCTACATGACCCATTAGTTAAGGCACAGCGAGCCAAGGTCAACGGCAATGCAAAGAACAGCCCCTTGGCCTCAAGAAAACACGCCTACCGCGTGGGAGCGAGTCTTGACTGTTCTTCAGATCATAATGATCGGCAGGTGGAAGCCCGTGACTCGCCGGAACGGGAGACGGAAGTAAGCAAAAACGAGACTTAAAACTGCTGCAGAACAAGCCTGGCTGCTTGCAGCAAGCTGGAACTGTTCTCGAAAGAGATGGGCTGCCTTGAGCTTGCAGAAAAGAGCAGACGAGCATTGGGTGGAAAGTCCCAAGCGTTACGTCTCAAGTCGAGAGGCTTGATCAGCTCCTCCAACTCGACCAGCTTCTCCCGCATGGTCTTTATCTGGGCCTGATCGCACCATGACCCGCAGGCACTCCCCCCCTCACCCTTTCAAGTCGAGCCTGTGCGCGGCCCAGCGTGCTCTGAGACCGCAGACCTTCTGGAAAGTTCTCCTCCCCGAGGCCGTGTGAAACAGAAGTGCTCCCAGCACCAGGCGGCTCGTGCATGCATGTGCTCCTGTATCAGCTTCGCAAAAGCTGCATCCAACTCGGCCCAGGTATCATTGCCTTGCTTGCTGGAGCTGCTTCTTTACTTGGAGGGACCTTTTTTTGTTAATGACTTTCATTCGACCTGCAGAAACTATTGGGGCTTGCGTAGTCCTGACAGCATAGCTTTGAGCAATGTGTCGTCGATCTTTTCGCCGAGGAGCTCTTGACACACTCGCGCGCTTGATCCAGCAGAGTCATTTCTCGCAAGGCGGCGCGAGCAGATTCCAAGAGCTTCGGATCCAAACCTTGGAGACCAGCACGAAATGCATGCGGTCGAGTCAAGAGCTTGGTTGGCTCTCAACTTCCTCTGGTGGCTGCGTCCGGGACACTGTCTAGATGCGCGGAAGAGCCTGCTTTGGAAATAGCTGTCTGCAGCGCATGGCCGTCCGACAGGACCATGGCACTTCGGATTTCCTTTTCGAGCAGCGCCTTCTTGTACCTCTAATGAACAGCACAAACAAAAACACCAACAACATCAGCTGCTACGTGGTGAGACTATACTATAGGATCACATGGTCCACAAAACAGAGAACTAAAAAGTCTGGCTGGCCAGAGAGCCGAGGCACAACCGCGTGGCCTCTTTCACGTCACCGGACATCCTCACAGATTTTTGCTGTAGAGCGGCTGGATACAATAAAGACTCGTTCGGCCCGTCCTGAGCTTTCCGGCATCTTGAATCTTCTTGGGCAGCTCCTGCAAGACCTTCGCGTTGGAGTTGGCATGCTGCAATGTCTGACTTGCATCCGGCTCTTTTCATTGCGTGTCGATACCTAGAACAGGCGGAGTAGAGGCCCGGACCTGCGTTGCACGCTTGGCCGCAGTCGCCTTGATCTCATCCAGCCTCAGTACGGGAGGATGGAAGGGAGCTGAGGGAGCAAGGGACGGAGAAAGATTGGGAGGGCACGGGCAAAAAAATCGATAGAGACAGCTTTAGACCGAAGGACTATGAGCTTAGCAGCTACGCACAACAGAAATCGCTTTGTGAACATTCTTCAAGCACAGGGCTGACAAACACTGCCGTGTGCAAGCTGTTTAGGTACACCAACTCCTGTCAAGCCTCGACAAGTTGACCTGTCTTAGATTGTCTTAAGACCCCTAGGCTGATCTACATCTCTATGCCGTATTCGCATTAGTTCGGAAAGTCGTACGAAACGTGACCGTCTTGGTGGACGGAAACGGAACAACAATAAGAACTGCAGCCGTTTGAACCGCAATCCAAGCACACGTCAGAAATTAACGACAATGCCATGTCAGCAGCAACCTCGAGAACGGCACCATGCTCGAAACAAGGCAGGCCATGAGCAAGCCCATTATACTGACGCTTCCTGCTCCGGAGTTCTTGCTGTTATCATCAAGGCTGCCATCACGGCCAGCATCATATCAACATCAACCCCATCATCATGAGCTACCGGCATAAGACGACAAGCCCTCGTGTTCCTCTTAAAACCCGAAAACCCTGACTGGACGTACTCAGGAAGGGTTTGGTAGGGATCTGGCCAAATCTACACTTGCCTCTGTAAACGGGATCTTCCCTACGGCTCTTGGCCTCTGCTATTTATCTTCATCTCAAGCAGGTCTTGAAGCTTCCTTTACCGAGAGCCGTGCACCTTGGCTTTCTGCTTGCTGTCGAATAATCGTTCCAGAGCCTGCATTTGTATCTAAGCATACATTCCAACTCTCTAATCATGTCTGAAAGCTTTGTCAAGGCATCGATGCTTCCACAAACCTACCCGTTTTTGTCCACCTAAAACTCACAAACGGGCAAAGGACTCGGGCCTCCATCCGGACCTCAGCCAGCAGTTTCTCTATTGAGCGGCGCCGGCCCGTTTTCGCATCCTCGAGTGATCATAGGGATCCGCAGCACTCGAGGCTCAGCAGTCGGCAGTGTTACTTGTAACACTTTTGAGCCATCAAAACTCCTGCTTGGTGCTCTGGATCGCAGACTCCAGCTTCGAGATGTCGTCCTCCCTGCAAGGACACGTAGGATCTACGAATGGCAGATAACAGGCATGAAGCACCAGAAATGGATGGCTTTACAATGACACCGCCACAAGCGTGCAGCACGCAGCTGTGACAGCGATTTCGGCAACTTCAAATTGAAAAAGGCGCAATCCCTTGAGCGAGCCAACTTCGAGAGAGTCCACGGCCACATGCTCTAGCCAAAATTCATGTTAATGAAGCTTCCGACGCTCATACTTCTGTGGTGTCTGCGGATATTCCACAGAAACAATCGCATGCAGAGAACCGCGGCTGGCTGCCACAAGTCAAGGACGAGAAACATGTCGACCAGCACATGTAACAATGCGGCAAGAACTTCGACAGGGACGCAGTGACAAATCTTGCTTAGTTGGTGACAGGTGTCCATGTCAAAGTCACACCGTTGAAAAATGCCGGGTTCATGACTGTATCAGTCCTGCTGGCCACTGTCAGTTGCGCGATCTGGGAAAGCATGTCCTGAAGATTGACAAGCAAAATGGCAGCAGTGTACATCATGTAAGCAATCTGCAAGGCACTCAGCTAGAGCCAAGTTCTGCCAACCCACCAGCCAAGAGGCTCTGGCGCTGACTGCCGTCTCCAACGACCGGGAAACGGTCTCTGTGCTGATACCAGATCGCTGGGCGACCACAAGCGCTTCCCTTGGACAGTGTAAATCTGCCCATGACTTTTTCACATGAAATCGCGAGGCAACTCCGCGATGCACACAATTGCGGTCCAAGTCTGGTGCTACAGATCAGAGAGCTAAGGTGCTGGAGGCACTCCTTTGCACCGTTCGTTCTCGCAGCCAGAACCGCCCAGCGTCCCAGGTTGCGGGAACGGATCGGCCCGTAGGCAGCTTCCACTCTCCTCAGGAGCCCAAAGGCATGAGACATCGACGTGTCCGCATGGATTCCAGGCGAGGCTTGGCTGCTGACAAAAACCAGGGAGTCCCGAAGAAATGCTCAAGCCTGCTGAAGCTACCACAAGCTGGAGCTGCAGGAGCCAAATTTCAGAATCCGAAGATAGTCGTAGGTCTTAGGAAGTCTCAGGACAAACACTCTTACAATCGGTGAAAACATCAGCCGGAATCCTAAAGCCTCCTCCCACGTTCGAACGCAGTACCCCTCGTACTTTGCCAGCAGGTGTCTGAAGCATTTCGCAGCGAGCTGGATCCAGAACAGCCTCCTCCGACTTCCAAAGCGCTTCCCTGAAAGCAGGTCCAGTTCCCTTAGACACAAACGTTCAGGCCACAGTTCGACAAGTGACAACCTGTGTCGATTGCATCACCAGTGCAAGCCGGGAAACGATGTCGAGCGCGGATTGCAGAGCCGCAGTCGCACTGCTGAGCTTCTCCATGCGCTGCCTGACGAATGTCAGGTCACTCGTGCCTGATAGCGGGGGACTTTCCCACACAAGGCCGCCAAGGTTGCCAAGGCGCACAAGCTCTGCACCCTCTGGGTGGTCTGTGAGTTGGGCTCTTGCTGCCCAAGGCTGCAGAGTCTTCAGTTGTTCCAGATCTTGCGAGTCAACCACCTCATGAATCCAAGTTCACGCAAACCAAATATAGCACGAGCAGAATTCTGAGGGCCCTTTAGAGGGGGAACTCTGGAAACCCTTGACTGTGAGATCTTTGTGTTTGCTTGCTCTTCCGGGTCCCCATCACCCGCTGCATGCAGCCCTGCAAAGTTTGATGAAGCAAAGCCGCCTCCTGCAATCTGTCAACCATCCTCAGTCACACAAGGTCGCAAGTTCGAAATACTGGCAGCGACCCCTTGAACTACGACAGATGCAATACTTGGGAGATTTGCACTAGCGATGCCAAGGCACCCAGTCTGCCAATGGCTGAGCAACTTTCGAGTCAGCGAGGCAAGCTTCTTGGCTCTTGACAACTGTGCGCCCTTTAACCTGACCGGCATCAACGGGGGAACGAGTTTGAAGCCGTGTTTTTGCTTCCTCTTTGCTTCGAGGCACACCTTTGCATCTGCAGGTGCTGAATTGAGGGTGTAGAGTCTCAAAAATATGGGTGATTGCTGTGGCTTCTCCACCTCATCTTCTTGCAGCTACTTCTTCTCGGTAACAGCGATATGTCAATGTGAAATACACCTTGGTTCTTACAAAGAACATGTTTGCAGCTCCGTGCTGCGATCCTATCGACTGGTTCTCTTTTTCGGGTGAGTCTAGGGGTAGCGTGTTCCAACTCAGATCTTGTAGGTTTCGGCATGTGAAAGCCTCCAGGGTCAAGGGCATCCCAACCTGAGTTCAGGCTAAGATGGCACTGATGACAGTGGCTAGACTCGCTAGCCATTTAGAGTGACATGTCACGGGTTGCTTGCCTGCTTGCTTCAATGGTTGCTTGCTTGTGGTTGGCTCTTAATCGTTTGCATGAGTACACACTTTCGTTTTGAATCTCCTTGCCGCATTCCCCTCGGATGCCCGCGCCCGACAGGCCGTGGCAACAGCATGTGAACTCGAAGCCCTGCCCAAAACAGCACAAACCGATAGCCACATCAGGCGCAAAAGGTAAGACATGCACCGTAGGAGAGTCCGGGGGATACTACCGCTTCCATGGCCTTTATGATTGCATCGGCTACAGTAACAGTGATGCGTTGACACGGGCACCTGTCCGTGGCCGTTTCGCCAGCTTCCACAGCTGCATCCAGGGCCGGCCATCCTCTCGTAGCACCCATCAGGACACTCACTCGATGTCGGCAGTTGGATTTTGAAGCCGGAAGCAGATTTTCACCAGGCGGCTGCGCTCATCGTAGGCTGCCAAGCGCAGCGCGCTTTGAATGCGCCGGGTGGCGAAGCCCTCGAAGTTGCAGGCTTCACGGACTTGAAGCCTGGAGCACAACCAATTGCCGGATCTGTAACGGCAGTGCGCACAAGCCGCTCAAAAGCCTTTGTTTCTACCCTTGGCCAGAGAATCGTGCAGCCTCAGCCTCTGTAAAGGCTGTGAGCATTCTGTGTCGCGCACAGGCCGCTGCCAGTGGCAAGAACCTAGTCAAGCCCTTTGGGCAGAGACCTATGCCGTCGATTCCGTACCGAACTCCTTCACTGCACTCGGCAGTCAATGGTGATGTTTGCCCACACTCAGCATCAAAGCAAATCAATTTCTGGGGACTGTCCTCGGCTCAATGCCAGGGTGAGGTCATTTACACGTGCCTGCAAGCGAGACAGCTCTTCTTCTCCTTTGCGGTACCTCTCGTGCGCCTCAACTAGTTCAGTGCGGAGCCGAGCGTTTTCCTGCACCACGTTCGGGCCATCTGCACTTGCTTCAATTTCCTCCATTAGGCGAACTCTGTCGTTTGCGAGCTTGGAAACTTGTCGGCAAATTGGCCAAAGAAGTGGGAACCGCTCTCGCACGGCAAGAAGCTGACTGGTTGGCTCGGAGATGCCGCTGAGGCCACTGGTCGACCCCATTGACCCTGCACCGAAGTCGTCAAGTGCGCCGAGCAATGCATACTGCAGGCTGTCTGCCAGGCTTTTCTCATCCATTGGAATTTCCTGACACTCCGTCAAGCCTTGAAAATGGCTTCTCACAAGCTGCTCTGGAGAATCACAGGTTGAGATACGGTCGATGGTCAACGGATCGGAGATCCCATGTCGGGTGGACATCTCTGACAAGAGCTGAAGACAGGATGCGAGCGCCTCGGAAAGCCGCGACTCGCGCGATTCGCGATCTTGCGAGGTCGCAACCTCGGACGCGGCCAACAGGGCCGGCTCCGCTTCAAGCGGCGATACCCCCGCGGCCATCGTGGTCTCGGCGACCTTCTCTACCGACCGCTTTTCAAGCAAACCTCCCAGTTGAAGGTTTTGGAATTGTTGCTGCCCATAACTTGCAGCTTGCAACTCTTTCTCCTGTCGCCGTTCTTGCTCCGTCTGCTTTTGCAGCGCCATCTTCGCTCGCAACGCAGGATTGTGGTACTTGAACTGCAACCGCAGCTTTGGATACTCGGGCTTGGCCAAAAGGTGAATCACCGCCTGTGCAAACATCATCTCAGGCGCATACATCTCCAAGTTTTGGTTTGCAGGGAGCAGACCCAACCACGTGTCCCACTCGTGTGGTGGTTGCAACAGGTTCTTGCTGATCACTGCTAGGGGCAGAATCATGTGCCACAAAAGTGCTGCACCCTCGGGCAGTCTGCGCCGCACATGCAGCTTCAGGTTGAGCTGCAGGGGGCAATCCATGAGATCAACGCCCGTCGCTTTGACTAGTTCGGCGCACTCAAAGAGAGCACACCCATCGGATGTGGCCAACTCACTGAACAGCTCATTTACTGGCGCCAAGTCGGGAAAGTGCTTTGCATCGGCAATGGAGACATTGAGAAAAGTCGCATCGTCCGGCTCCATGGACCCTGAGGATCTGCGAACGTCTAAATCTTTTTGCAGGTGGGTGTATTACAACACGTGCTTTGACTTGTCTTCAAAACCCTCAGCTGTTGAAAGAAGGATGCCTGCTGGCTGCGGCACCGTCTACAAAACACAACAGCACCGCATCCCGACGTAGCACATGTAGCAACAACATGTGCAGCCTCTTCTGAACCACCTGGAGCTGTTCTTTCGCCGCACTCAGTCCCTCAACATCGTCTGCGATGTTGGAAGCTACCTTGGTCCATGAAAGAAAGAAGCCTCCCGGAATGGAACTTGATGAACTTGCCAAGCATCCAAGTCATTGATCAGTCGGCTCCGTTCGGCAAAATTTGCCTGGCAATTGTATTGTTGCGACTGCACGCATCTCACAACTGCCACGGATACTCGAATAATTCCATCCCAGCGGCCGTCTTGCGCGCAGCCTCAAGATACCGAGAAGCTTGCTGCTGCCGAAGCGTCGGGGTTCCTTCCAGCCTAGGAGGCAGGAGAAAGGTCGCGATTGTGCATCGAAGACGGATCTGCTCCCGCTGCTCGCACAAGTAGCTTCAAGGAGGCCGTCGCAGTGGTGGACTTCCGAAGTGGCGAGCAAGGCAAAGAGCTGGATCGGAGGGGCGAGGAGTCCTCAGCGATTCTGCCGGTATTTGCCCTAACAACACCCGTCGTGCTCACGTGCCGAGTGACTCCATCGTAGGTTGACTGCAATGATGTCGGCGAGCCCAAAGGTAGTCTTGGGCTTGGTTCGAAGGCACCTTTTAAAGCTTCGGCCACCCTAGCCCAGAACACGGTACATGCAGTGTAACATAGCATCACACTGAACCACCGTGTTGTCTGAAACCTTCTCGTGGCAGGCAGTGGCCGGCATGAAAGCCCGCACACTGTCTTCTAGGTTTATTACAATGTGATCTCCGACGGTGTGTGGCAATGCTGTCCACAAAGCAGTTTGAATGACAATCGAGCCCAAGGCACATGCGGCCATAGCGCGCGCGACGCCCGAAAGCACAGCGGCTCTAACTCAGGATGCAGTCTTAACCTCCATTACAATCCAAGATGCCAACATCCTGGCCTCTGCTGTGCTGGAAGCGGATTCTGCGTGTAACGCTGCTAATGTTGCTTGACTGCTCAAGGCAAATCTTGCAGCATTTGCTCGGAAAAATCGCAGCCATGCTTCACGCGGTCCCCGACAGGACATGACTGCGGGTCTCTCGGGTGCCCCGAAGTTAGGGAGGGTAGGAGCACATGTCCGAGCTCCGACGTTTCACTTGATCCACTCTACGACTCCAATGTCCCATGATTTTCCCGAGTGACAAGTCGATTATGTCAAGTAGCTGGCCGATTCTGTCCAAGCAGGACATGCTCTCAAGAAGCCGCCCCAATCGCCCTTGAGCAGCCGGTTTCTCTTTACCAATTCCCATGCCCGTCTCTCTCGGCCTCGGGCCTTTAAGGCTGTGTTCTCACCTCCCGTGCCTAGTACCACCGCGCAAGGCCATGATGCAAAGAGAGAGAGAGAGAGGGAGAAGAGTTGTTGAATTTGGAGGCAACGCAATGCTTGCAGTGCAATGGCCAGCACAAAACATGCGTCGATGTCGCTGGGCTATGAATCCATCCGATCTTAGATGGTCCGACGCTGGTATTACAGGCCGCCTGCCTTTTCTTGCTATGCAACACCGAAAAGCGATAAGCAGAAGCTGTCTTTGCACTTCTGCAAGCTGCTAGCAAGCAGCAGTGAAACACGACATCGAACTGAATCGACGAACTGAACCATTAACCCACGATTATCCGATCATCCGAAGCCCTGGTCGTCAGGGAGGCACTGCCTCGGACAGTCATGGAAGTGGGCTGCTCACTAATGGAATGTTGCATACACTATACTATCTAACACTACACAGGTATTCTAGTACATTACGTTATGTTATACTGTCACATGTTATGTAATGGATTTTGTTGTATTTGTATTGTGTTGTGTGTTGTTACTATTCTTAGCATTACAGTGTCATGGTTATTTAGCGTTGTGATAGCATTACAAGAATTAGTTTTCGTGTGTGTATATCTGTAAATATCTCTGTATGATGTCAATAACAATAACAATACCAGTAAGAAAATAATAGAATAGCCTAAGGCTGTATGAGTTTATTCTAATCCGTTCTACTATAGTCTATTCTATGACACTGTGCTTATGGTATGTTCGAATTTAACTATGTTATGTTCGGCTATACTGTTTTATATCACGTTATATTGAATTTCCTTATATTACAACATCATAATCTACCATAGTGTGCTACACTATGCTACTCTGTTATATACACATGTGTATATATATATATACATATTTGTATATAAATATATGTTTGTGTGTGTACTCGTGTGCATTTATGACCTTGCATGTGTGCGTGTGTGCATGTTTGCATGTCTGTGTGTGCTGTGTCCCACCCGCTGACTTGTCTTCTGAGCTCAGGATTGCACTCCAAACAAGACGAGACTACCTCGGCAGACCTACCAGGAAAGCGCCGAGAACCCACTCAGTCCATGACACCCAAACCGGGAAGTAGACAAGGGATGTCGTGTTCCGTGCCTTGCAGACAGCACTTCGCGCGTCAAAACAACTGTACTTCTCTGCTGGATATTCAACCGAAAGATCAGAGCATGACCCAGAGCCAAATCCATCGGGGCACATCACCGGCTGCACCTGACATCAGGCGGGCCAATGCACGAAGTACTGACTGTGGCAGTTGAAGTCAGCGCTGCTTCGTCGGAGTAGGGCATGGGTGCCTGCTTGCTGTACCAGATCACCAAGAACCCCGGCGACAACAGCCCCGACACCTGCACCACATCCTGGCTCACGTGCGAGTGAACTTTATTGAAGCCAGACCCTCTCCATGCAGCTCGGACTTTGCATCGAGCGGCCATGTCGATAAGAGAAGCTTCCAGATGTCACGAATCCGACCAGTGGCCGGATGGCGGCCACCTGTCGTGTCCGTGCCGACCGTGCCGGTGCGGCTTACTGGAGCAGTGCATGTCTTCATGTCTTGCACGCTTGGCCTCGGCTTTCCTGGTCTCCGCTCCCTCGGCTCGCCGTCGTCTCAAGCGATACACAGTGTGCCGCGGCTCCTCGCAGCGACAGGCGAAAAAGCACATGAAAGATAACTAAAAACAAGTTCAGGGAGGTGCAACACAAAAATGCCACTCACCAAGTCCGTGGATTTTGATGGTTCTGCGTGGCTTCGCTGGCTTTGCACTGCTTCGCAATGCTTCGCAGGATTGCGCAGTCTATGAGCCTATGCCATCAGAATAGGTGTATGGGGCACGGAGCGACTGCCAAGCCGCCCTGACCCTTGGAGGATGGCTCGGCTTAAGCACATGCCCAAGGATCTGTGAAGATCACGGACCTTCTCAGAAGTCTCCTTCGGCTCTTCGGCCATTGCCTCAGGCTCTGGGCTCTCTTTGCTGTGCTTTTTTTTCATACCTGGATGCAAGCCCAGGTGCCACATTGGCAATCCGCATAAGTGCAAGAACCTCCTCTGTCTCGAAGGGGCAGGGATCCTCTTCAAGCACCCCAGAAAGTTCCTCCTCGGGCGAAGGAGATACACTTCAAACTTCGAGCTCAAGCAACGTTGCTTCCCGGCGCGGCCTGCAACACCTGAAGCTGCACGGCAGCCGAAGCAAAACCATGGGATAACCTCAGGAAGCTGGCAGCTTCGTCAGAGGCCTCTGACCATGGAATCCCAAAATCAGCACATCCGGCAGCAGAGCAACAACTTCACCAGGACAGGCGCCCAAGACGCAGTCGGCCTGCCAGCCACATGCAATGCGTGGCAGCGGGCATACCTGGTGCAGACAGATGCGAAGCAGTTCTGACCGGCTCTAAAATATTCTTCCGACCACACAAACTATCAGACAAATGCCAAGTCGCTGGATGAAGAAGTAGAGGCGAGCAGAAGCTGGAAGCGTTGGCAGAGGTGCTGGGGCACCAGGTGGGGCCATCGCGGCTAATAACGAAGGAGAGGGACAGTCGTCGAAGGATTCTTCCAGGTTTGCTGGAGCAAGGGCCTCGAGGAGAGCAAACATGCCGTTCTCGACAATTCCATCACAGAAGTCCGAGATATCAGCTGCTCCTTTATCTAGCTTGTCCACACAAATCTCCTCTTGCTCCAAGCTTGGAATGCCCACAACTGCCCAACATGCCCAGGACAAAGCACCAAGCAAATCACTGGAACTCTGGAGAAGTCGCGCGCGCTGCCAGCAATGTTGACGACCCAGTTCACCCAACTCCAAGTCATCCAAGACTGACAATGCTTCCCACATAGACTTGTTGTCACCGACCGCACTGGCACAGTACTTGTCAGCCATTACCTGTAAGCATCGTGCAACTTGACTGGCACCGCCCGCTCGCAAATAGTTCAGAGCGCAACGCAGCTGCTGCGGTGGCTGGCACAGGTCCGCAGCATATGCTATGAGATGCCAGTCCCGCGGTGCAAGATTAGTGTCGGGCTCGACAGACAGTGACAGTCGCCCTGCATAGTACAGCAAGTCCACTAAATGCACCACGAAATATTGAGGAAACTTATCCGGCATGGAAGTAAGCAGCTCCAGCAAAGCTGGCACGTCACACTTCACGGCTGCGACGAAAGCCCTGTCTACGTTGTCGATGCTTTCGTCCTGTCGACGTCGGGCAACTGCCTGAAGCAAGTCTCCGAGCTCCGCACGCCGAAGGTCAGGAAATACCCATGCATGGCTGAATACGAAGTCCTCAATCCAGCTCCGGCTATACTTCCAGGATATGTCCCGGTTTGCTTCGAAGTCAACCTGGCTCGCCCTCATGTAAACTTCCAACAGCTGCCGCAAAGGATGCTTCTCTGGGAGCTGGCGTGCGATGCCTTGTGCTGCATCCTGCATTTCCACTATGGCCTGGCCAAATTCAACGGCGCTCGCCCCAGCGAGCTCCATCTCTCGCATAGACGGGAACTTCGAAAGGAAATCGCAAAACAGAATGATGTGACTGTCCCGTCTTGCGGAGCTCCCCTTCAACAATTGGACAACTTCGCTCTTCCGGTCAGCAAGCGCCAACCGGCAGATCGGCTCCCAAAAAGGGGAATCCTCACACAGGA
>CAJNDT010001095.1:0-32500 GCA_905221615.1 Symbiodinium sp. CCMP2592 | reverse complement strand
GGGCAGGTACTTGATGCAGCCGAGGTTCCACTGGCGCTCTCGTGGCTTCCACATGTTCATGGGTACTCTTCGCCCGCAGCTGGAACGCTGTAAAGTGGGAGAGTAAGCCCTCACGTAGTCCCGCTGGAGGATTGGTCCTCAAAGCCCGCGTCTCCTGATATCGTGTGCCTAAAGCACCGGAGAAGTCCTTGGCTTCGAAATGGCACCTAGATTCCCAGATGCTGCAGCTGCGAATGATGTGACCCTGCAAGGCCGAGAAACAAAATCTTCTGACTCATTGGCAAGCTCTCTCATGGGCACCACGCAGGGGGCCATCACTTGTGCGGGATCAAACGTCAGGCAGTGCGTCTGTAAAGTGAGGCTTAGGAATAAAATGCTGAAAGAAGATCTCTGTTCTTCCCGGCAGAAATGTTTGCATATGTATTGCCGCGACTCTGAGAGCCAAGATGTTCATTCTGGCCTTTCATCAGGTTCCATCAACCGGAGGCAAAGGCTCAGAGGAGTTGGTTCCGGAAGTCCTCCAAGCGGAGCACGTCAAGCGGCCCAAGGGAGGGTGGGTGGTCCCTCGAAGGCACGCGCATGGGGCCTTAGTCGATATTGAAATGTGGCCGTGACTGCGAATAGCCTGAAGACGTCAGGGGCCCGCGCGAGACTCGCCACGGCCATGGCCACCAGGTTTTCCAACTCCTGCCAGATCCGTCATGGAAGCTTCGCCAGGATGCATGCTGGTCGCCCATTGCAACCAGTGTTTTGCCGTGCACGCTTCAAGGCCTGGTGCTTTCACACGATTCAGGTCTTCGGCGGAAGGTCGGTAGAGATGGCACTTGCCTTTCAGTGAATGGCTTAATTAGATCGTTCCTCTTGTCAATCACTATGCCACTATGCCTCGAGGCATACCACGCCCAGCGCTTCGAACGGTCACAGGTAGAAGGCCTGCAAGTGTACCAATGATTAAACCCGCTACAAGCCTTCGCTGCCTGTAGTCAATGCACATGAGATCAGTGTGGTGCCTGGTTGTTGTTTTCTGTTATGTAGTGTTGTCTGGTGGGTCATTCGGCCTTACTTTCAGCTCGTTTCCGGCTCGCCTCTTGGGGCGGGTCAACCGTTCTAGCTCCATGTTGAAACACTCTCACCTGGCTCCACCTGGGTCCACCATGCCCCCCACCTGGATTCCACCAGGATCCCACCCAAGAGCTCTTCTGGCACCTTCGGTCAACAGCCTGGGGTTTGTGCCAGGTCAGTTGTCAACTGCGCTCCAAAGGTCCCGAGTCATCGGTGGAAGGCTTTTGAACCAGACCTCGACCTGCTCTCTCAAACCGAAACGTGCACAAACGGAGGACATCCGACATGCGCCCCAACCCCTGCGAGGGCCTGGATGCGAGAAACAACTTCGCCTCGGACAAAGCCGTTTCTGAGAGATCTGCAGACGGCAAGGACATGCGTAGCCTGCTGCATTGCAAACAGGGGACGGCTGTGAGAGCAGCACCAGTTGGCTGGTCCGGCACACTTGTGGCCTGCGCTTCACATGGCAAAGACACAGATAGCAGGCTCCCGAAGCTCTCGATGTTCTAAACAGCACAAACCCACTTGGCGGCTAATGGCTTCCCAGGTGCAAGAGCCGCCACTAATTCGTCGAGGACGGGCAAGCGAGAACTATAAAATGGCTCTGTCCAGGCGTCAACTGCTCAGAGGCCGCAAGGCCGCGTAGATCATGCGAGAGACCAAGTTGCTTGCGAAGCTGGAGATTGGTCCAAAGCCGCGACTGCGGTTAGCGGTTTTCAGATATGAACGATATAG
Organism: Symbiodinium sp. CCMP2592; assembly: GCA_905221615.1. Classification (NCBI taxonomy): domain Eukaryota; class Dinophyceae; order Suessiales; family Symbiodiniaceae; genus Symbiodinium; species Symbiodinium sp. CCMP2592. The sequence goes on along the minus strand of CAJNDT010001095.1, from coordinate 30,703 downwards.
GCACTGGTGCGGTAGCGGCTGCCCAAACAAGCTAACACCAAATGAAAGCTGACTTGCCGCAAGCTTCACCATGCTCGAGCTGTTATTCCCGGTTCGAAGTGTATTTCGCGTATACTTTCAGGCTTTGCTGAATGTCGCTGTACCCTCCAGGATGAACCTCTAGATCGAACGCCTCCACTAACTGTTCCAACTCGAAGCTCGCAAGCGCATCTCAAACATCGTACAACTTTACGACAAGTGTTTGGTCGGCGACGCCGACATGTTCAGGACGGGATCCGCCCAGCCACAGGCACGAAGCTCGTTCTCTTTGTGTATTTCTTTCTCATCATCGTGGGCTGAGGGGCGCGAAAGGCCCTCTGGACGAAGCAGGATGTCGGGAGTGACCGAAGCAACATGGATGCCACTGAAACTCCTGTGAGATGGCCTCTGCTGGTCGTCCTTGGCAGCAAGAAGACCTGAGCAGATTTTGTAGAGACCACAACACAGCCGTGCATGTGAACCTGGCAGTGACTTTGCCCTGCTGGGATCAAAGCCCCAGTCAAGTAGATGAGGAGAATGAACGGCGAGCCTTACTGCTCAAAATTAGTGTCTTGTTCCTGTCGAGTAGCAACACAAATTGCTGTAGATTGTCAATGGCCAGGATCAGACATCATCAGCAAGCATCTCAGTTCAGTACAACTCAAAGTTGGGGCGCTTGGCAGGTGGTCGGCGTTCAAAGCGAGCCCGCGACTCCGAACCCTGGCTGCAGACGCGGACATGAGGACGGGAACATGAAATGCAATCTTTGGACCAGCCTCTTGGGCTGATTGCTGCTGTCCAGCTTGCGTATCTGGAAAATCGAAAGGAAACTCCGGCCTATAGAGACACAGAACAGACAATCTGTTAAGCTTCGTATGCTGTTCAAGGATGTTCAGGGTCCGGCAGAGCTGCATCAGAGAGCAGCGAGTGGCGATCACGCACACCGATGGCTCGACAGCCGGCAAAGTAGCACCGCAACCTGGGCTTGCGTGGTGACCCTGCCATCCGGCAGCATCATTCTGTGTATCACATGTCAGAGCTTGCATCATCTACAAGCCACGGCTTCTAGCGCGCTCTCTTCTGCCGGTCTTGGAACCTGGCCACAGCTTGTGGCAAGCACCTGACACTGGCACCGATGTCTGGCCCCATGGGCGATATCTGCGGGCATTTCGGCACAACAAACGATTTCCACTTGTGCTTTACGTCTCTGTCAAGATGGCATGGTCGTGTCTTCCCATGTCGCAACGATGCTCCTGTCAATATGCTGTCGCACGCGATCCACGGCTTTTCTCTGCAAGCGCCGGTCTGTCGGTGCCAAGATATGCCGAACGAAGAAAATTACAGAGGCTTGGCCCGACTTGGTGAAACACATGAGAAATACCTCCAGCACACAGAGCACGCGAAATTGATCCAGAGACCTGGTAGTCAATTACACCTCGTGGAACTGCATTGAATTGCTATTTTTTAAGAATGACGACAGTGAGAGCCAGGAGGGTGAGAGTGAGAGAGTGGGCGAGAGAGTGAGAGTGTGAGGGAACGAGCGAATGAAGGATCAGAGGGTGGAGGGAAAGGGAGAGACAGACAGACAGACAAACGGACGGACGGACAGACTGACGGACAGATAGATAGATAGATAAAACAGTATAATCAAGGTTAGATTAGACAAATAGCTAGATAATGCTAGATAGATAGAGAAGGAAACCGAGGGAGGATTGCAGGGAGGGGAGGCGAGGGGAGGCAGGGAGGGGGGAGAGGGAGCGGGGGAGAGAGAGCAGGGAGGAGAGGAAGGGGGAGGGAGGGAGAAGCAACGAAAGATCACAGATCAGTTTTGCTGATAATAACATGGAAGAGTTGCTAGCCTGACTGCAGGGACAGGGAGGGAGCCCAAGACAGAGAGAGCGGGGAAAGAGAGCCGAGCGGAGAGAAAGGCAGGTTGCAGACTGAACTCCCTCTGCTCCTGCCACGGACATCAAGCACACAGCCTGGCCAATATCCCCTTCACATCCCTTCACCAGGTCTCTCTGAAAAGCCACGAGGGCTGTGTTTCCATGGGGTCGGTTTGTACTAAGTAACTAAACAGCACGCGAACCTTGGGTTCGCCCGGAAAATCAACCCGCTTCTTCCTCTCTGATTCTCCTTAGGAGCCTTCGGAGCAATCCGGTGCGGGCAACATCAGCACGAAGCTGCAAGTAAATCTTGAAAGCCTGACGAAAAGCCTATGCGGCATCAGGCAGAACCCGTAGCATTCATGCGGCATGATCTAGAATGCCACAGACTGAGTGGTGAAACATTTCACGACCAAGTCCTCGCAGATTCCCACCTTCCCCTGTATTCCCGCAATGATGAATTCAGGTGCAGACAGCAATGCAGCCAAATCTGCAGGCGTTTTGCCACGACGGTTCCGGATGTCCACTCTTGCCCCAGCAGCGATGAGTACAGCTGCTGCCTCGAAGGAACCACACAGAATGCTGCACATCAGAGGGGTTGCACCCGAATGGTGATAAGCATACATGCTGGTTGGAGTGGCGCGCCACAGATGCATGGCGCTCAGAATTGCAAACGCTATACCAATTGGACTCCGCGGAGGGAAGGCCAGGGGCTGGTCGATGTCAGCATCAGCTTCGATGAGCGCAGCAACAACTTCAGCAGAAGCCGCACCGAACAATATTGACGAGTGAAGAGCTCTAGAAACTTCGGCACGCGGAGCATCTTGCAGCAGTGCCCTGATGACGTCCACGGACCCTTCGCCTTCCGCAACACAGAATACCGTTCGAGAAGTTTTCACTGCTTGCGCTTCAGGGGAAGTTAGACCGGTTCGTTTGCAAAAATCATGTGACCAGATGACCTTTACATCGGACAAGACTTGCGAGCACTGCATGGACAAGGACTGCTTGACGATCGTCCAGAGCGGTATATACATGACGGGATATCGATTCAGATATCTTCATGAGGCACTCTTAGGCACCGTGAGAGCGACAAAACATGCTTTTGCACTTCCGCTAGCAGTCTATAGGCTACGCATGGCTCGGTTCATCCGGTGGATCGGCACTCACTGATGCGATAACGCATGAGCCATGTTTTCTCACAACCTCGCCTTCTCTACTGAGACGTCTGACCTCAACGCTCTCGATTTCAGCTGTGTTGATAGAATTGGTGGTTTGTTTCGTGGAAGCCTGCGAAAGGATCGGGGCCACCAATCAGACCGGACAGCTAGTTTGGCTGAGAAGCCGATTCGGGAATGCTGTTGCATGCGTGGCTCCTCGTTCCAACCCCTGCAACGGTCGGAGCTACACCTACCTCTATTATATATTTTTTCCTCCTGCATGGCTAGTTTTACACTTCCAAAGGCCCTGCAGATAAGCTTGTTGCTGCAGTGCAGGCCTGCACCAGCTCCTCCAGACAAGGCCCGCGGGGAGAAGTGCACACTGTTTTGTATTGTGGTGCTGCCTCCAGCAGCACGCAAAATATCAACGGCATCCATGTTTTTGCTTGCACATGCATAGTGCATTGCTGTGGATCCCGTCTTGTCTTTGGCATTCACGTCTGCCCGATGCTCCAGTAGAACTCGCATGGCTTCACTATGCCGGAAAACAACCGCAAGGGTGAGTACGGAAGTGCCGGCCGTCAGGGCCAGGGGTTTCTCCCCTTTGCGGATGCTATCATTGGGAGATGCCCGTGCTTCAAGCAAGGCTGCAATAATCAAGGGGTTTCCTCCTAATGCTGCGTAGCATAGTGGCGTCCACCCGCTCTCCACTCGTCTGTTGCCGTCCTCGAAGCCTGCTTCATACAGATATTCGTCGAGGAAGAACTGACTTGGGTCGAGCTCTTGGCTTCTGAAACCTGGCACAAGATCGCGGATGGGTTCGACAGGGCTGCCGCGAAAATGCACATGCTGCAGGTTCAAGAGCATGCGATAATTGTGAAAATCGCCTGCGACCAAGTAAGACAACAGCCTCTTTCTGATCAGGCTGTGAACGACACCGACAATGCGTGCCCTATCTGCATCCAGGGTGAAAACGCCCTCAAAGACGGGCTCTCTGAGGTATTCATACGGTATGGTAAGAGTTTGGTGTTTTCCGCTGCGTACCTCAATCAAACACGATGCGCCGTGCAGCTTCAGTTGGCTTGCCAGCCTCTCAAGCCTGCACCAACCTCGCATGCCCCAGCTTGATTTCGATAGCAATGCATCCTTCTTGCTGTGTCGAATCTGCGGACACAAAATGAAGAAATACTTGCAATTCTCAACGTAGGCCGGAATGCTGTTAATGGCTTTCTGCTGCTCTTCCAAGATGTGCACGGCACCCGCTTGCGGACAGGAGCAATAATCATACCAAACGAAAAGCGGTCGAGCCCGCATGTCGCTTGTGAAGACACCCGGCTGCTTGCCGAAAAGAATCTCCGTATTGATGTCAACGGGAATGCTGGAAGAATCGAACAGCAGGGCCTTCAAAGCTGCCTGCAGCACCTTCAGTTGCTCACCTGTTGGATCTGGATGGGCTTCCCCCGCCCACTCGTGCGACACAAAAACCGCATTCCCCAGGGCACTAGTAAACAGAACGAGCCCCCCTTCCGCCTTCAGCTCCTCATGTTTCTTGAACCTGGTCATCTTGAATAAAACATCCGTGAGGATCACATACATTGGAAAAGCTATCCGGCTCGTTGCCAGCGGTTGCCCGGAAGCTCCTGTGCTCTCAGACTTGAGGGCATGGGCAAATTTGGCCAGAGGGGTGTTGTCCGTCCCGAGTCGGCCGCAACAAGCCGGGGGCATGGTCACTCGCTGTGCTTGAGCAGCACGGGCTCACAAGAAAGAGATCACAGTGATGAACATTGCTAACATTTGCTAACATCCTCAAATGCGGAGACTTGCGCAGTCCCACGAGCTGACATGCGCATGCAATGAGAAACAATGAGAAACATGCCATGCACTTGCAAGATGTTGCAAGGCCGCAGGAGCAGAACAGAGCTGGACACCTGCTGGAAGGATCACGTCCACACCAGCAGCACAGTCAGCTATCCTGCCACCGCCACGGAAAACCAACAAAACATCGAGTCCATCCTGGCGCAAGGCAAGCTCCCCTCGCCACACTGATCAACGTGAACGGCGCGAAGGGTTGCTGCCTCCATCGAGACGGTCTCCCAGAGGTGGCCTGCGGGAAGCCCAGCGCAGTCCCGTCAAAGCGTGTAAGTTGCCCTCTGTCCTGAGAATGCTGAGCTTCAGGCACTGCTGCACCTGCTGCGGCCAGCGAGCGAGCCTCAGCTTGGGCTGTAGGCTTGGAGCCTCTCCTGATGACGCCATGTGACACTCTCGCTCTTTGTGGCTTTGGTGTTCCTCAGCGCAGCAGTTCCTGGCGTGCGCAAGCTCCACACGCACCCTGTGTCTGTCCCAGGCTTGCTGCGACCTCGAAAGCCTCACCTAATGCTGATCCAAAAAGGAAGGCGATCGCCGATCGCTGTGCTCTGCACACGACGCGGTCGCAGGTGAACCGAACACAGCCAATCAAAGACCGAGGCAGCGGCCACTCGCTTCCATGGTCGCCTTGACTATGTTGCCTGACTCGAGTTGTCGCTGAGATTCTCCCAAAGAATGTTCATAGTGGTGCCTGCCAGCTGCACGCCCAGGCGTTTTGCCTAACGCAACCCACACCCTGCCCCCTGCATCTGCATGTAGAGCAAGAAACCTGGGGTGGCGGCACTGGTTTAGAAACGACTCCTGAGGTGCACAAGCACATCGTCCGCAAACATCACACAAAGTATGCAGGCAAAGACATCTCTCTCAGACTCAAGTCTACACATTGTTTTTGCTTTCACTTAGACCCATCGGATTTCCAGCCTGCGTCGGCATGCTACCTATAAAGGCCGGCTCGGTGTCACAAGCTTTCGGAGGGAGCCCCTTGGAACAGGGCACATGTGTGAGCTGCTGCGCCCACTGGTATGCGCCCACTGGTAGGTCTCTGCCAAGCTGTGGTCATACCCCGCATGTGCTAAGGCGAGGAGGCCCGCAAGCCAGGCTGAACCACGATCTATGTTACAGAGCCGAACCACTTGCTACAGTAATTACTAGCAGCACTATAACGCACAGCTCGCGAGACAACACCCTACATGTGAGAACGCCGATCCTGAGCGGCTATGCGGCCTCGTTGCCAGTACCAGTGTGTGCAGTTGTGACTGCGTTTTGGGTTCCGCATTTACCGCGGTGAATGACGTCCGTTCGGGCATGCTGCCGGCTGAGGTCCGAAAGCCATGCTCGCCCAGACTCTACTCACAGACACATTCAAAGCAGACAATGCAGCACAATGCATGGCACAAGATGCGCAAGCCTCCAACTGGATGGCTAGCACGGCACCGTGGGGTGGAACCACCCGCGCACCGCCACAGGCCGAAGAAACCTTCAGGTGAATCTGGCGCGACAAAGGCGTTTTGAAAATGCAGCGCCCGGCTGCCTGTCGCCACAATCTTGTAGCAGCAGAGTCTCGACACACCTGAACATGCTGCTTGGAGCGGAGGCATTATCCGCACTTGCGAAACTATGAAACTATGTTCTTGAGAATTTCGGCCGAATCATCTGCTCTCCCACGCCACCTCTGCTGGAAGCACGCGGGCAAGTACCTGTCAGCGACTCAAAAACAGCTCCGATGTCAGCAAAAGCCCAACAGCCAGAAGAGCTGAAAACTTTCACCAAAAGGACGGCCTCCAAAGATTTCGGTCCAGAAAGCTCCAAGAATCCAAGGCCCGGCATCGCAGTGACAGAAGGCCTCCGAGGCATGGGAGTTTCCATGAGCCCAAGAACACATCAGATATCCAACACACAACGGACACTTCACACCCGCATCCCTCCAATCCAAGCCTTCCCAAAGAAAGCCTCTTCAAACACCCCGAAGCACGAAGCTGTAAGCCAAAACAACCTCCAGTATCAGCTTGGCTACCAAGTACCTCGCAATTCTAAAAGGAGGATGGAATAAGTACTATTATGCGCCTGGAACTAAACTCCAAAGCAGGTGTCCCCGACCTGCTGCCACTGGGTGTGCCGGCAGCTTGCTGAGCCGCCTTCGGGTAGGGGTAGGGCGAAGCACATCACAAAGCCTTCCCAGCACTCAACAGTGTAAGTTGGACCGTGGAGCTTCCCATGATTCGACTGAGAGCACTGCCAAGCTGAGGTTGGAGAGCGCCTGCTGCGGTGCATTGCACGATTGGCAACCCCAACTGCGACCCTGCTCTGGGCAAATTCAGGGATTCGAGCCTCGTCCGCTGCCGATGGATGCACCCAGACCCATATCTTGCAACCTTCAACCTGGTCCTGCTTGCTATCCTCATCGATTGACATGATGTCCGGTTGCGGGGCGTTGTCCTGCCCGACATCAACAACGAAAGGCAACATCTCCTCTTCGCTGCTGGGTTCCTGTGTTTCTCGTGGCTTGGTGCACGATGATGGGCACCACAACATCAACACCGGAGCGACGAGCTGGGCTGTGTCGCATGCATATAGCATCGAGCGAAATCGACGGCTTCCACTTCGTGCGCTTGCACTGAGAGCTAAGCGCTTGTGGACCCCACAGCGATTCAAGGTGTGTACGATAGAGTCTTCGGACCCGAAGATCTCAATCAGCTGCATGTAGCTCCGATCGTGCATGCAACACTGCCGAGATATGCCTCGGTACAGCGCACGAACCCCGAGACCACAGTTTCGGGTAGCCAGCCGATGGTTCCAAAGGTTCTCCATGTGTGCTCGCTTGGCATGCCATATGTGGGTCTGAAGGTACTTCTGCGAGGATTGCGAGGTGCCCGCAAGCGCCGGCACCCAAACAGCATGGGCCTTCAATAAAATGGCAGGGCGCCTCCAATGCTTCCGCACACGGACACGAACGTTACCAGTTCCGGGCTCCTTCTCGGCAGCGAGCACCGCTGCAGAATCATTTGTGGTGGTTATGGATCGGTATCTGTTCCTCTTGCGTCGCACAACCCGTGCATCCGCCATCACTGGCGGGCGACATCGCAACAAACCAAAGGGCCGCCAACTTCTCGCGCGCCGCCGCAAATGTTTCGGCACAATGGCTTCATGGTCCAATGATTCGACAAGCTTGCCCGCGTCATGCGCACGCTCCGCCACAAAGTCCTCGATCAGAACAGCTGCTGGTGGCACCGCTCCTTGATAGGTATTCCGAGCTGTGTACCGCTTGTGTGATGCTGGCCTCGACGCAGATGCCATAACCAACGACTCTCATGGGCCTCCAACCAGTTGTACGACATGCCAATCACACCAAACCACAGAGAATTCAGCTGCCATGAGAGACCACTATGACACCGAGCAATGCGTTCTTGTCACGATTACTTGTCAGGCTGACGCAATTTCCTTTTTGCTTGGCTTGCGGGCTATTGCTTTGTCCCATGTTCCCTTCGACGCTTGCGACAATTCCGAATTCAGGTCAATCCACATCAAAATCTGCGGGGCAGATTCGGAATCGCTGCGTTGTCTGTGCGAAGGAAAATGCAGGACAAAGATCTGAAAAAACCTCCGGGAATGTCGTTACGAGAGTGATAGGCGTCTTCTTTTAGTGGCCTTAACTGCATATGTGACCACCCTTTGCCGTCGCCCACCTCCGGCGGTCGCTCTTGCTCACGGGTCTTCTTGTCTTACCGATTCCCTCTCGTACGCTACATCACCACCATCCCCAGCAGTTTATTATCGCTTTAACAACACTGACGTCGCTTTAAAATCTTGTCAACAAACTATGAAAATGGATACCGTCAGTGTCTAAAACCACAATCACCCAGTTGAATGTGGAAGTTGTGTGATTTTCTTGTTGCGAGCAACATCAAGATCGGCATGCCAATCAAGACGCGCAAAAGTGAAATGTTTCATACAACAATTTGTTTGGCTTGGCGGAGATTAATTGAAGATGACCGCAAATCTCATCCGTAATAAGGTAGTTTCAATGTCAACTCCAATTCAATCAAGTCAACTTTCATGTGCCCGAAGCTTCAAAATATCTCTGTCCATGGTCAAAAGATGTATTTTTATTTTTGGAGTTGTGAGCAAGAAAACAACACAAAAAACATCCCACAATGCCGCTAAGCCCTAGTAAGGAATGTGCTGCTGGCGAACCGCCTGCTTGGCACGAGCATGCTCGCTGTTGGCCCCGGAGCTTAGTCGCCTATCGGCTCGGCTCGCGTAAGCCTTTGGGTTTGGATTCGCCGCGTCGGCTCCCGCAGTAGACGGCAACTTCGTGCACCGGGACCGCTTCGACTTCTGCAGAAAGATGACCAAGGTGCGTGGAAAAAAACAAATCAAATACAATTCTGTCTAAACATGCCCATGTAACGGACGGTGGGGCTTCAGGCAATGAAGTCATGTTCTGGCACCAAACTCTTTTTTCCCCACATGCACCTTTTGCGACTGCGCAAAAGAGTCCGGTCCCCGTGCACGCTGCAAACTACGGCCGGCGGCTCGCGGTGGGGGGCGCTGTGTCGTGCAGGACGTCGGCGCCCTCTCGCCGCCTTGCCATGCTGCCCTCGCCCGCGCGCTTGGGCGGCTTGGGTTTGCAGTGCGCAGTGCGCACCGCGCCTGCGGCATACCGGGCTGATCCGCGCTGCCTGGGCTGACGCCCTGCCTGTCCTCGGGCCGGCCGCCCGCTGCATTGCCGAGCTTGCCCTTAAGGCCCTGCTTCGGCTGCCACGTGCCTGCGCGCTGCTGAGGGGGCCGGCCGCGTGCTCGACCGCACCAACTGGACCGGCCGCCCGTCTTGGAACGACCTGCTCAACAACCTGCGCCCCGCACAACGCGATCTGCCCGAGCCTGGCGAGCGGTGCCAGGGCTGGCAGCATCACGGTTCCCGCGCTTGCCGTACCCACTTCCGCGAAACCGAGTTGCTACCCGCTCTGCCAGCCCAGGCCATGCTCCGTTCGCAGTGGGGGCCGCATGCTGCCGCCCGACCGCATGTTCATAGCCATGCGGCGACGGCTGCGGCTGCCTTTGCCAGTCGCCCCACACAGATGCGGCGAACATGGCCGCGGCTGTGGTGGCCTTGTCGATGCATACGGTGACCACCATGCCGCCTGCCCCCGTACAGGCCTTCTTGCCGCAGAGCCAAGCCCCTGGAGCACGCCTGGGTGCGCGTTGCTCGTGAGGCTGTCGGACCTGAGGGCCAGGTCGTCCCGCAGCAATGGCTCGCACGCATGTCGGCCCCGGACGTCGATCCCGCCGATCGCCGTCGCCTCGACTTTGTAGCAAGCCTTGTGCTGCGACGTCTCTCTCCACGCGACGGGCGCGCTCAGCCTTCCGCCGCGACGCGTGACGGTGCCATGATCGCTGTCGCTGAGCGGCGCAAGCGCTCATCGTATGGTCCGCATCGTCCTCTTCGCCCAGCAGCGCGAGCAAGCATCGCCACACAGCATCGTCGTGGCCACGCGCATAGCTGGCAGAGAGGTCGGGCGGGAGGGTCCGCAACAGGTGGTCGGCGCGAGGCGAGGCACACATGGCAAGAAGGAGCCATGCACACTGGAGGTCGGGCAGCATAGGGAGCTCATGCAGCAGCCGCCCCTCTTCGAGCAGGCGCGCATCGGTGTGGGCGGCGACGAAGCTCGGGTGGCCTATGGGAGTGCCTAACGCGACGAACCCGCGCTCGGTCTCGTGCGCATCCCCGCGCCACACGCCCGCCCCGAGCTCGGCGATACCAGGAGGTGCTGGCCGCCCATGTCTCGATGGAAGTGGTAACAACGTGAAGTGAGTCGCGTGCCCGCAGGGGTGTGGCCGCCAGGCACTCTCCGGGGCGCAGGTGCGCATCGGCGGCGGCGAGGGCGTCGTATTGGCCGAGTGCATAGAGCGCGGGGGCCAGAGCATCCCCTTGTTCGCAGCCTTCACCCTGACGGATGGTACGACGCTGGCCTGTACGTCCTACCATGTCCCACCGAAAGTAGGTGGACTGCTTTCCGTACCACATATACGCACAAAGGGGACGAGTGCGGGAACGACGGCCTGCATGCAGCTTGCGCAGGAACGCGGCACGCGAGATCGTATCGTATAGGCACGTCGGCCGTCGAGTGACACGATGGTTGCCGCGGAGTCGAGGTCGACAGCGGCCCGGAGCATGCCCGACAGTGCATCGGTGCCCGCACGGGTCTGCAGCGCGAACTGGTACGGACGGGTCGCCTCGTCAAAAGTTTGAGCGAACATCCGTGCAAGGCTGCGCGACACGAGACGCCGGAAAGTGTCGCCGGTGGCGATGCCACGCAAGCCCCCACCGGGCTTGCGGAGCGCGGTGAGCCGAGATAAGGCCAAGGCGTCAGTAACATCTGCAGGCACACGTGCAGCGGCAAGAAGGTTGGCCGCGTGCGCAAACAGCTCGAGTGCGTCGGCATCGTCGAGCTCACACGTGGCGCCCGACAGCCCAGCAGCGGTGCCACGCCTGGCGGTCCGCAGAGCTTGAGCGACGGCGGCGTCGGTGAGCACGCGCGAGGCGGGCTGAAAGTTGAGGATGTCTGCAGGCACGTGTTGCAGGGCCGCCGGCGGGCGGCGCGTGCCCGGCGCGACGGTTGCGGAAGTGAGGACGCCTCGCGCTCGGAAGACTTCGCCATACTTCGCCCCTCCGCACGTTGGCACAGGCCGGCGCAGGGCACGCGCAGCCTCCTCCCCAGCAGCATCGGGGACTGCGGCTGTGCGGTTGGTGCGTGGCGCGCCTGCTGCTGCTCGCGCTGTCCCATGCTGTCCCCAACAAGGCGTTCCATCGTCCAGCGAGGAAGTCCCGGATGCGCTGCAGAAGGGCTTCGCGTCCGACCGTGCCCGGTTCGCGAGCGCGGTGCAGCAGCAACCGCGGAGAGAGCAGGAACACTTTCCAAGCGCGGGTCTGCTGGAGGGCCACGCCGCGCGTGTACGCTTCTCGTAGACCGCGCCTGTACGCTTCTCGAAGAGCTCGCAAACTGAAGACGAACGCTTGTCGCACGCCCGCTCGCAGGAAGGCCGGCACACTCTGCATGGTAGGCACGGGCGTGCCGAACTCGGCAGCGAGGTCGACAGCATCGGGGCTGGACCACGCAAGAGCCGGGATGCCAACAAGGGCGGAGTGGCCTGCGCCCCCCTGCGAGGCTCCGGCAGGGGCGTTGTCGTCGGTGAGAAGGGGCGCTGCATCGATGCAGTCGTCAGCTGCTTGGGCCCCCTGATCGCCTGTCGATGCAATCTGCGGTCGCGCGGTGCCGCACTTGGCGTTGAGGTTGCAGGCATGGCCACAGGCGCCTCTGCGTGCGTAGGATGGGTGGGCAGCTCAGGGGGTGCGCTGGGCGCCAGGCTGCCGAAGCGCGTTGATATCCTTTTCTTCCCCACGGATTTTTCGAGCGATCCAAGCGCGGTCCCAGTGCACCTGCAGACTACGGCCGTAGCGGCTCAGCGAGCCGGCAGGCGGGTGGGCAAAGGTGGGCACGCGTCGTGCAGGACGTCCAACCACGTTGAAGAGGCCCCACCAATGCCTGCACCAGCCCTGGGTGGCAACTCCCCGGCGGGGGCTCGCAGGGCGCGGAGGCGAACGAGCTCGGAGATGAGGAGGAGCGACTCGTCATTCCAGCGCCCCCCGGTCTCGCACGCGAGCACGCAAAGCCATTGCGGCCCTCGCCGGAGGAGCTCAGGGTAGGCAGCGCGCTTGCGCCGTTCAGCAACGGCTAGGGCAGCACCATCTCTGGTGGTAGTGGAGGGCTGTGGGCGCCCGTCGCGTGTAAGCGGCGACACCAAGGTCACGTCGCAGCACAGCGTCGCTCCGTAGGCGACGAAGTCGCGGCGCCGTCGATCATCGTCCGCTGTGGCTTGGCACACCGGGCAAGCAGGCGCCATGGCAAAAATACCCTCGAACCCCGTCGCTGGCCCTGGTCAAAGAGTTTTCGTGACGATGCTTCATGTGGCAAGTAGATGCGGGCAATCTACTTTTTTATGCCAAAAATCGACTGCAAACTTCACCCGGAGAAGCATGGAAAGTTGTGTTTCTCTGATAGATAGATTTCGTGGCAGGTAGAGGCTTCGGCTTCTAGCGTTCTCGGGAACAAGGGAGTTGATTGGCTCGAACGTTGAAGCGAGATTGCACTGTTATGCTAGGAATCGACTGGGTTTGACCGAGGCCGACGTTCGCATGGTTTCTTTCTCGTTGTTGCAAATCTCTTGCCAGCATGATGTCTCCATGGTGCAGAATTTCAATCGCACTGGCGATGCTGCCGCTGCCCACCTTTTGCGTGAACTTAGTGCTGGACAAGAGGATATTGATGCAACGCTGGCCCTGATTATTCCGGGGGTCATAGGAAGGGATGGCCACATTCCGAATCAGCTTCAGGATTTCTTGTTGCAGGTGTTTAGCGGTTACAGGCTTGCTTCGAATTTGGATTCTGCTGCAACGCACTTCCGAAACACTGGCGGTTGGCAGCGTGAACTCAACATTGCCAATAATGGCGAGGCCGGTGCCGAAGTGTTGTATGGTCAGCCGTTAAATCCAGCCCGTACTTGTGCTTCTGTTGCCCCCCCTGCTGGTCCTGTGCCGGGTTGGCCCGGTCCAGGGCCTTGTTCCGATGCTGTGCCTCCGTCCCGTGCATCTTCTGAGCCACCGCCTGTTGCTCGTAATGCGCAAAACCCGATCTCTGCTTATGCTCACCCGCCGGTCGCGCGCGGATTCCTTCAACTTTTCGCCGATTATTCCGTCAACCACTGCCCGCGGATTCTGTCAACCCGCCAACGCGGATGCCTTCAACCTCAAAACCTGATTCCTTCAACCTCAGAACGCAGATTCACTCAACCACGTCCCCGGGAATGATTCCTTCAACCCAAACAACGCAGATTCACTCAACCACGTCCCCGGGAATGATTCCTTCAACCCAAACAACTGCTTCGTTCAACCTATACAGAAAGAGTCGCTCCAACTACAGACACGCGTGCTACCCCAGCCACGAGGACTTACTCAACCACAAACACGCGGATTTCTTGTGCCCCGGGTTTGTTTTTCCTACAAAAACAAACTCTGGGGGGAGGATTTTGTTTTCACTAGGAAAACAAACTCCGAAGGCGGGGTGCAGGGGAGTTTGTTTTTTCCTACAGAAAACAAACTCTGGGGGGAGGGCTTTGTTTTTCCTACAAAAAACAAACTTTGGGGGAGGGCTTTGTGCTTCCTACAGAAAACAAACCCTGGGGGGAGGGGTTCGTTTTCACTAGGAAGAACAAACTGGAGGGGTTGGGTTTGTTTCGCCGGAAGAAAACAAACGTTTGCGGATCATCTTTTGGTTGGGTCACGAAGAGCCAGGTTGGGGAGGCGAGGAAAACAAACCAACTTGAAACTCCGTCTCGACGAGTTTGTTTCAGCGGGTACAAACAAACCCTGACCAGGTGAGTTTGTTTCAGCGGTGAAAAACAAACTCCTATGGGAGAAGTTTGTTTGTTTCAGTGATGCTAGGGGGAGTGGTTTGGGCGGCGCGGGGGTAGAGGAGGATTTGTTTTTCCTACAAAAACAAACTCTGGGGGGAGGGTTTTGTGTTTCCTACAGAAAACAAACTCTGGGGGGAACGGTTTGTTGGTCCAAGGAAAAACACACTCCCGAGGGAAGATGAACACACTCGGAAGGTGGAGGTTGTCCTTCCTACAAGGATTAGCCGCACGAAATCGTTTCACGGAGTTACAAGCAAAGAAAAGAAAGTAAATACTGCATAACCAAAAACTAATTGAAAACGTTATCTCCAACACGAAGAATTCAGCCACACGAAATCGCTTCCGGGGGTCAGAAGCGACGAACAAGATTCGACATTGTATAGCAGAACATTACACAAAAACGTCTTTGCCAACACAAACGAAGAGGCCACATAAAATCGCTTTACGTGGGCTAAAAGCGAAGAACAAAGCAAATAAACAACATTTCATCAATATGAAGGAAGAAGCCACACAAAACCGCTTCAGAAAGGTACAAAGCTAAACAAAGAAGTGGCGCTTGTCTTTCTTACAAAAGAAGAAGAGCCTCACGAAATCGTTTCAGGAAGTCCGAAGCGAACGTCTTTTCCAACACGATCGAAGAGGCCACACCAAATCGCTCCAGGGGCGTGAAGAGCGAAGAAAAAAGCAAATGAGGTACAACCGAAAATTAAAGCAAAACATTTCATCAACATGAAGGAAGAAGCCACACGAAATTGCTTTAGAAAGGTAGAGGAAAAGTGAAGCTCGTCTTTCCTACAAGAAGAAGACGAGCCGCACGAAATCGTTTCAGGGGGTTGAAGAACGAAGAGGCTACCCGAAATCGCTGCAGGGGGGTTAAGAGCGAAGAAGAAAGTAAATGAGGTACAACCGAAAACTAAGCACAAACATTTCATCAGCGTCAAGGAAGAAGCCACACGAAATCCCTTTAGGAAGGCAAAAAGAGAAGAAAAGTGGAGCTTGTCTTTCCTACAAGAATAAGAAGGAGAGCTGCACGAACTAAATTCAAGGGGTTAAAAGCGAAGAAAAGAAAGTAAATACTGTATAGCTGAAGAGTACACAAAAACGTCTTTTCCAACACGAACGAAGAGGCTACACGAACTCGCTTCAGGGGGGTCAAGAGCGAAGAAAAAGGTAAATGAAGTACAACGGAGAAGCCATACGAAATCGCTTTAGAAAGGTAAAAAGCTAAGACAACCAAGATGATATAAAGCGAAAACGACACAAATTTCCAACACAGAAAAAGAAGCCATACGAAGTGTGCCTACCCGGGACTCGGAAAGTTTGTTTTTCCTGTCTTTAAACAAGACTACGAAAGTTTGTTTTCTATGTTTAAACTAAATACAACCTATGAAGGGATTGTTTTCCATGTCTAAACTAACTTGCGCCTACCCGGGACTCCGAAAGTTGGTTTTTCTGTGTTTAAACTAAATAAACCCAATGTTTGAATTCAATGTCTAAACTCGCTTGCGCCTACCCGGGACTCCGAAAGTTTGTTTTTCTGTGTTTAAACTGAATAAACCCTACAAAAGGTTTGTTTTCCATGCCTAAACCAACCTGCGCCTACCCGGGACTCCGAAAGTTTGTTTTTCTGTGTTCAAACTAAATAACCCCTACAAAAGGTTTGTTTTCGATGTTTAATTTAACCGGTGCCTACCCGGGACGTCGAAAATGTGTTTTTCTGTGTTTAAACTAAATAAACGCCACAAAAGGTTTGTTTTCCATGTCTAAACTAACCTGCGCCTACCCGGGACTCCGAAGGTTTGTTTTTTTTGTGTTTCAAGTAAATGAACCCTATAAACGGTTTGTTTTCCATGTCTAAACTAACTGGTGCCTAAGCGCGACTCCGAAAATGTGTTTTTCTGTGTTCAAACTAAAGACTGCGAAAGTTTGCTTTCCTGTGTTAAACTAAATAAAACCTACAAATGTTTAAACTAACTTACGTCTGCCCTATTTGTCAATGCGAGACTGGCAAAAGAGCGGGCGAAATGCTTAGATTGCAGTGTAGTGTTGACGGAAGCGGGGGGGGGCGGAGTTGACGGAATGAGCAGTTGATGGAAGCGGGCAATGGGGGTTGACAGACTCGGGAGTTGAGGGAAGCGGGCGATGCGGGTTGAAAGAATCGGCACGATCTGAGTTGAGGGAAGCGGGGAACATGGTTGAAGGAAGCGCGGTTGACGGAATCTTGGTTGACGGAACCGCGCGAAGTTGAGGAATAAGGCTTGTACCCTCACCCGCCCCTTGTCACCATTGAGTCTTTGCACCCACATGCTTGCTCGCGTCATACTTCTGCTCGGTGTGGCGCACAGCGACGTTGCTCTTTGTGCCATGCGCGAATCCAACGTGAGACCCAGTACTTCCGGTGTTCGCATTCATGTCGCTTTGTTGCTTGCCAATCTTGCTTTCGGGACCCTGCGGGTACGGCTGAACCCGCCGAGCTTCAGCCAAGGATCTTCGAGGCAGGTGGTGACAATGGTACACCTGCACGTGTCACGCCACAGCTGACTCATTTCACCAGGTTTTCATGTCTGTCACGGGATGTTTATGTCCAGCGGCTGCAATCCATGATCGATTCAGGCGCCTTTGATTCGATAGGTCGCCCGAACCTGCGCCTTGAAGGCCCAACGTCATGGGGAGTTTGGCTCCGAATACTCGATTCCGGTGGTGCCAGTGGGCGATGTGATCGTGTTGTATGTGGCGTACTGTTTCATGTTGCGCAAATGAAGGTTTATTTTCATGGTGAAGAGCAGCCCACTCGTGAGAGGTTGCTTCCACTCTTTGAATCATGGACGTATGTGTCTCTGGATTCTGGCCCTGAACGCCGACCTGGGGCACCGTTTGCTGTGCCCTCAAATGTTGCTTCGAACTTGGATTTTGGTGAAGCTACACAAGTAGTGGATTCATCCGCGGACTTGGAGCCAACAGTCGATGTTGATACGCTTGTTGATGCGCCTAGCGCTGCTGCTATCTCTCGTGGCGCCCCTCCTGGCAGCGTCAGAACGGTGTCAGCTGCAAACGGCGGAGCTGCCGCTGGTGCTGCCATCCCTTCACTTGAGTTGCAAAGTTTGTTGCAACTCTTAAACCAAATTGTGCAGCACCAGGCACAAATGCAGCAACAACTTTCCGATATTTGTGATAGCTTGGGACGTGGCTCCTCTTCCAGCGCGCGTGGACCCCATCCGGGTTCCTCCTCAGCTTGTGGTGAGCGTGTTGGCTCCAGTTGTGTTGCCACGTTGGGCCCGCAGTCTTGCCTTGAGCAGGCGTGTCCTGCCCGCCGTGAGGTTCAACGTGATCCATGCAGGCATGAGGCTTGCGTTGATGCGGCTTCCCCTGGTTGCTTGGTTGGTTGCTGTTGTAACCATTGTTCTGATCGAAGTTGTGCTGTCCACATGGCTCGAAGCAGTTCTTCCCATATTGAGCCCGCTGAGCGTGTGTGTAGGCGGTCGGGTTGCTCGGCTGGTGTTGTCAGGTCGTGTGTGACGGGATTTTGCACCAGTCATTGCACTAGTCGCCGTTGTGCCTGCCATGCATCTCAACAGCGGCGACCTGGTGGACAGGACAGCAGTCGTACTTGTCGGCGCGAGTCGTGCAACAATCTGGTTTCATCACGTTGTCGCACAGGTTTTTGCAGTAGGCATTGTTTGAGTGAGCGCTGCCAATGTCATTTTGACGGCCATCCGGAAGACGCTCCGCTTGTTGCTCCGCGTTTGCTCACTTGTAGGTTGGCTTCTTGCGGCAATCACGTTCGGGAAGCTTGTCGCACAGGGTATTGTCGTGAGCATTGTCGTGGTCGCCGGTGCTCATGCCGCAATGTTGTGTCTGATCGCACTAGTGGGCCCCCTATACCTCCCCCTCGCCGTTGTAGTGGCGCCTCTGTGCCCACGCCAAGTCGACATGTCGCAGGCGTTGAGCCTCTGCAGCGTTGTCGTCATGCGTCTTGTGATGCTCTTGTTGCCCCCGGGTGCCGTACTGGGTATTGCCAGCTGCATTGCACCAGTGCTCGGTGTGTTTGCAGTCGGGAGCTGTTGCCTCCTGCAGCGGCCCCAATGCCCCTTGCACCACGTTTGTGTCGTCGTCGGAGCTGTCGGAATAGGGTGGCGTCTTCTTGCAATTCTGGCTACTGTAGCTTGCATTGTCGTCAACCGTGTTGCCGCTCTTCACGCAATATGCCTGCAGAAGTTGATCCGTTGCCAGAGTATTTGCGGGATGTTTGTGAAGCTTTGCCCCATGACTTGTCGGCACTGCCTGAAAACATCCGCGCCTCTGCAGAATCTCTGCGTGCCGCTGCGAATCAGGGAAACGCCAGCGGCCTCCGTCGTCATCGCCGGCGCGACGGGGGTCGACCCGCTTGAGCTTGGCGCTTCTAAACGCGAATCATCTTTGGTCGCCGAGCGGGGTTGAGCATGCTGGCTTTCATGGGTTGTCGAGTTTGTTAGAGTCGTGGTCTGTGGATTTGGTGTGCGTGCAAGAAACTCGGGCGCCAGATGGTGCGTCGCTTCCGATTGATCAGCCTTACAGCTATGATGGCCCCACGGGTCTGGGCGGTTGTGAAGCCGGCTTCCTCGTTCATTCTGCATCCGCTTCGTGGTCTGTCTCGTCTGCTGGGCTGTCTCCTCGCATCCGTTGGAGAGTCCTTGCGACATCACCTGATGAAGCAAAAATTCTGATATGCAGCTATTATGCTCCACATGTTGGGATGTCCATGCCTGAGCGTTTCGCCTTCTGGAATCATTTACAGGCATCCGTGCAGCACATCTTGCAGCTCTACCCTGGTGCACAGTTGCTTTTGGCAGGTGACGCCAATGTGTATTTGTCTGAAGTCATGGATGCGGGCAGGGAGCGCAGCTGCGAAACTCAGTTGCGTATTGTTATCCGCGCGTTCCTGAGCGACTTTGGTTTATCCATCCTTAACCCAATGCACGTTGCCACTCACAGGTCCGGTTCCTCTATTGACTTGGTGCTTGCATCTCGGTCGTTGGATGTGAGAAACGTGGTTGTCCATGATGGCGTCTCATGTGGTTGTCCCTCTCCATGTTGCCATCCAGTCCTCGGTAGTGACCATCGGCTTATTACGTTTGTTTGATGCGTTGGTGACGCCAGCAGCTGTGTCAAGGGTTCCGCGTTGGCCCAAAGTCCGGGATTGGCGTGCTGTTCTTTGCACCGTGCGCCCTGACCTCCTCAGGTGGGCGTCGCGAATATTGCATCTCCGAGACGAGTGCAACACTGCAAGCGTTGACTCCAAGCGGGCAATTGTCGATATTCTCTACGGTGAGTTTGTAGCCTTGCTGTGGAGCTTGCCAGGGCAGTTGGCGCATAGTTCCCCGCACCCGCGTCGTCCCCAGCCAGACTGGTGGGATTCTGATTGTTACGAATGTTACGACCTGATGGTTGCACGAAACGCGGCCTATCGGTTTTGGCAGCGTGAGAGAACACCTGCTGCTCGAGCAGAGTTTCGTGCCAAGCGGATTCGTTTTCACCATCTTGTGCGCCGCAAGAAGGCCCAGTTCTGGAATACGTGGGTTGATTCGCAGGAGCAATTGGCCCGTAACAACCCCCGCATGGCAGCGCAAAACATTCGTCAGCAGATGGGGATGCGACGGCGTGTGCTACCTTGTGCCATGCGTTCATCTGACCCTCACGATGGCTTTATTGAAGGTCCAGCTTGCTTAGATGCTTGGCGTGCTCACTTCCGCGACGTGCCTTTGAATGCTCGGCCTGCTGTTGTGAACGCCGATTCGCAATCATTTGATGTTGAAAGCGCGGTTCGACAGTTGAGGGCTTCCATGCCTGCTAACACTGGTCACCTTGACTTTCCGTTTTCGGAGGCTGAATTGCTTCAAGTGTTGCAGGAGCTTCCCTGTGAGCGTTCTCCTAGTCCAGATGGCTTGCCCTACGAAGCACTCCGGGTTGAGGATCCGTGCTTACGCTCCGCGCTGTTGGTATTCTTCGAGCTTGTGCGGTCTTGGTCGATCGTCCCGACCGTGTGGCGTTCTGCTGTCGTTGCTCCTCTCCACAAGGGTGGTGCTGCAGACCAGTTCACGAATTATCGGCCGATCAGCTTGTTGTGCAGCTGTCAGAAGATATTTGAGCGACTTGTGTTGAAGCGATTGCTGCCGCACATTGATCCCTTGCTCGATGAGAGTCAGGCTGGGTTCCGGTGGGGGGCTGAGGAGCAAATCTACACCCTGACAGAAACGCTTCGTCTTCGGGCGGGTCGTCGCACATTCTGTGCATTTGTGGACGTGCGGAAGGCCTTCGACGTGGCATGGCGGGATGCTGTGCTACTTAAGCTGGCTTCTGCCGGAGTCACAGGATGCTTGTGGTCAGTCATTGCGGATTTGATCACCAATACCACTGCGCGAGTTTCTGTTAACGGTTCCTTTTCTGAGCCTTGGTCGGAACAGGCTGGGGTTAGGCAAGGCAGTGTTTTGGGCCCGCTGTTGTTCAACCTTCTGTTTGACAGCGTTGCTGAAGCTGTTCGTGCAGCTTGCCCAGGCGTCGCGCTTGCTAGCGGTCCCAATGCACCGCGGGTCACCTTGCTGTTGTACGCTGATGATCTTGTCATCCTTGCCGACAACCCGTCGGACTTGCAAAGTGCTCTCACCGCTGTAGGCGCATGGGGCTCGCAGTGGCGGTTCTCTTTTGGCATTGGTCCTGACAAAACCGCTGTTCTTGTGGTCGGCTCACGTTCCTCTAGCTTCAGGTTCCACCTTCAGGGAGCCGCAGTGCCATGTGTCAGTCAGTACTGTTACCTCGGGGTGGTGTTCCAAGCCTCCAGGAAGTGGCAAAAGCATGCCGCGCACCGTATTGACAAAAGCACTGGCAAGTTCCATCAGTGCCTGGGTTGGGCGGAGAACCGAGGTTTGTGCACCAGCTTCCGCGCGAGTCTCTTTCGCTCGTATGTGCTACCATCGCTTTTGTACGGCTCTCAATTCTTAGATGATGTTGCCCTCCGCATGCTGGACAAGAAAATGCGTCAATTTGGGCGCCGTCTGCTTTTGTGGCCTCGGGGCACACCCGGAGCGGCTGTTGTGGGCGAGTTGGGCTGGCGCCCTCTGTCAGTTGAAGTTCGCCGGTTGCAATTCAGCTTATTTGGCCGGCTATGTGCTGCTGGCGGCACGGATGACGCTCGTACTTTGGCTAGTCGGGTGTTCCACTTTGCTGTGCACTCGCCAGGGTCTTGGGCTCACGACGTGAAGCTGCAGCTACAATCCAGTGGCGGTCTTCTGCCGGCTGCTTGTGGGGTGGTGCCGGGTGCTCTAGCGGCGCAGCTGCAGTGGAATAGGTCGGTAGTCCGGCCGCTCGTACAGCATCAGGCATGGGCACAATACCACTCAGAAGCTGTGACCGTGTCTTCCTTGAGGCCTTCCCTGGCATATCATCCCTATCTTGAGTGTGACGTGCAAGTGCACGGTGGTAGGATTCCGACACACGTTACACGTGAATGGACTTTGGCCCGGTGTGGGCATCATCCATTCCCGGATGGGCGCAGTGCACGTCACCGTGCAGGGGACGCTTTCGTGCAGCATATGTGTTTGTGTGGCAATCCAAGCTGCAGTCTTCTGCATGGGTTGCGAGAGTGTCCTTTATTTGATGAGCAGCGTCAGATCTGGCAGAGTCGTATGCGAAGTTATGTGATCGATGTTGCCCAGCTCTCAAACGAGAATTTCTTGCGGTTGGTCTTTATGCCACAACATCCGCTTAATTCTCGATCTTCGATTGCAGCTCATGTGCATTTTGTAGCTTCTGTGTGTCACCTGCAGCGATGGCTTTCTGAAGATTCCTGAGCCTGATGCTGCCTTGACGCTTATCATCTTATCGCCGTAAGTGTGATGCGTCTTTCCTTTTCACTACTGACCGAAGACGGTTGTTTCAGGTCTGAGTCTCGTTCCCACGGCCATCCGTACAACTCGTGGAATATGCCAGATGCTGCTCCGGGTGGACCTAGGAAGAAGTCCGGGTGGATACGCAAGTTGATTGGCTCGGATGTTGAAGAAGCCTGTGCCAAGACACTGCCGCTGGCTTGGCTGGGACACAGGCTCGCATCAGATCGAAGGTTTTCACTCGTGAAACCTCATTCCAGCCAAGTTTCGCAGCACAACGCCTCGCGGTTGCTCGTTGCTCTATAAACAACGAAGTCGAGGCGGCGATGGTCGTCGGAGTGAACAGGCGGAGCTGCTGTGCGGGAAAGCCACTGCTGCGGCGCAACCCGGCCTTCTGGACCGACCGCCTCGCGAGCGACCTGAACCCACGCCCTTTCAACGACGAAACCCCGCCTGGGCAGCAGGCCTGTGCGTGGGCAGGCGAGGTGGTGGTCCCCGTATATGCATCGACCTCAGCCCCACAGCCGTGTCGGCCTCCCGCGCCACAGTGCAGGGCCGTGAAGGGCAAGGGCAACCGAAGGTGGCGCCTCATAGCGACGTGCATCAGGTCGGGTGCAAGGGTGGACGCTGCCTCCGAAGGAATTGCCGCAAGCCGCATGCCGGCTGCGGACCGGACTGAGGGTGGAGGAGGGCGCACGCGGCCGCCCAGGCCTCTGTATGCCTCTGTTGGGGCCGTTGTTGCTCGGCATTGCTTCAGTACGTCGTAGTTCCCGTTCTCTTGCGCTTTTGCGTGCTACTCCCTTGCCGGCTTGGCTCCTCCCCGGTCCCAGTTTTCGTCTCTGGTTCTGTTTCTGTCCGTTTCGGTTCCGCTGTGGTCTGCGCTCAGCTCCGGAAACTCCTTTCCATTCGGTTTTGTGCACCGGGCGCTGCAATGTACGGCGCGTCAGCAAAGGGACTCGTACGCGCGCGTGTCGCAGGCATGGGCGGCGAGTCGCTGCCAGCCCTGGAACGGCCAACGGTGCGGGGAACTGCGGGGTTGTCGGCACGGGGTGCTGGGCTCGCAAACCACTCCGGCGCGTCGCAAAGGTGCTGCCGCGCGAGGATCCCAGCAGTGGCACAAGGCAGGACGCCCTCGCAGCGCAGCGCTCGGAGGAGGCACTTTGCAGCGGCGCGTGCGCGGGCCTGGATGACGGGGAGCAAGACGCCCAGTGAGCTGCGTGGCGGTCGGAGCTCCAGCCGCCCACCGAACCTTTGGGGGAGTTGGGCTGCCCGAACATTGCAGGGGGTGAAGGAGCCTTCGAGCTCGAGCAAGCTGGCGAGGCACTGCGCGATGGCGGAGTTCTGGGCTGTCGCGTAAGCAGCCGTATCAGCCGTCAAGTGCACAGTATGCGCAGCAGGTACTTATAGCTCGGTCGGGGGGCTGCGCAAGTCTGGAGCAGCAACCACGCAGCTTGCTGGAGATGCTGGGCAACGAAGGCGTCGTGGCCGAGAAGAGATCCCAGCACGGTGAGGCCCTGGCGCTCGGGCGAGAGGGACCGAGCGACTGCAGGCGGTTCCTCCCCAGCTGCGTTCCATATGCGACTTTTGCCTTCGTGGAGACGGATTCGTGCACGTCGTATAGGGCACGAATCCTGTCAGGCAGGGCGACAATGTACACGTCATCGAGGAAGGCGAATACAGCCTCACCATCGCGAAGCTGACCCTGCAAGTCGCATAGCCCGTCATGTTGCGCCAATGCGTAAACGGTGGGCATCAGGGGGCCGCCTTGTTCACCTCATGCGGGCACCCGTCGCAGGTGAGAAGTCCGGAGTGCTGCACGTCCACTTTCAGGCCCGCTCCTCAGACAACACCTAGACCTAGACCACCAACGCGCTGCAAACACGCTCGCACGCACCAAACGAAAGAACCGCCAAGCTCCCTTACCCCACCGAAACACAAGAAACACAAGCAAAAGCCTCGGCCGCATGCTTGCCTCACCCGCAGCTCTTCCTCCAGTGCTTCCACCAGTTCAAACCCTTCTCGGAGCTGCACGCGCTGAACCCGGAGCACCAGATGGACCTCTTCCAGAAATACTGCACCTACACCGCTCACGTCAGCCGCACCGTCTGCAGCCCGGCGCCTTGCTGTTGCCACCCCGTCACATGTTCCACAACAACCCACTGCACAGAAACTCAGCCCGGTGAGGCGCCGCCAGGCATCGCCGACCTTGGAGGTGGCGCCGTTGAGCCTGTTTGGGTTGGTGACTGGTCCCTCCTCACCGAAAACCACGGCCTCACCATGCTGGGATCCCCTTTCGGCAACGATGACTTCGCCGCCCGTCAATACACAGGAGACAAATGGGGACAACACCCGACGGCCATTTTGGCTTGTAAATGCAAGCAATATGTAAATCAACCTACAAACGGGCGACGCGGCCCAAGAACCTCCCGCACCACGCCCGGCGCGGGTACTACAAGTCCCAGTGCGCCTCATGTGAGTCCCAGGGTGGGTATCCGCAGCTGGCACCTCCGGGGGACCGAGTCAATTGACCATCGTGGCATCGATCGCGAGCTGCTCGCCGTGCTGCAAAGACAGGCTGTTCGCGATGACCTCAGTGCGACATGAATCGTTTATGAAAGGGATATACCCATCTTCATGTCTGTGAATCGAACGTTCCGTGCTACCTGTGCTCCGGCCCTGCGACAAACGCGAGCAACAGCATCTCCCCCCAGAGTGGAGTGGGAAAGCCTGCAACTGAGCACGTGCTGCGAAAGCCAGTAGCATACCGGCATGCGGAGCATTCAGCTGCCACAAAGAATAGAATTTGCATTCTGGAGCGCGAAGCTTGTACGGTCCCAGGAGGACATCTACGTCGATACACAACGTGCCTCGCGACTCGAGCGTGGAGCAGCCCTGAGGAGGTCACGCACGCCGCCACACCCTGCGGGAATTGTTCGCCTGTGAGTGTCCACATGTTGAGGACAGCGAGATCGGCAGAGTGCGAAGCGCAGACCCAACTGTAGGCTTCGAGCCGGTTGACGGGAGTGCACGCAGCTCTGGGTCGGGGAAAGTGCGGGGAACATCGCATGGCGCGACGGCATGGACGATGCGCCAGCGATGCAGGTGGGAGCTGCAACACCACGGCGGGCGCAAACGACAAGGACGTTTATGCTGTGGTCAACGGTCCATCAGTGTCAACCCACTGTGCGAAGGTCACAGAAGGTCTACTGGATTGAGTGCTCCGACAGGCGAGAACGGACTTGGCACCTCACTCACCGAGTCGGTAGGGCTATGCAGGGCTAGTGCCAACATGTCGCCAACCAGCACGCCAAGCCTCTTCGATGGAAGGGCTGAGACGGGAAGCGAACGATAAACACGGCGGCGTCAAGCTCTGACTCGCCCTGGCCATCACCAAGCTACCCCACATGCCCGCACGGTGCATCACACCGCAAAACGCATTGATCCAGCGAGTGCTCAAACTGTAGAGAAAACTCTAGCACTCATTTGGAATGCTCGCAGTGCCAGGTTTTACAAGCCGCAGCAACGGAACACCCCGGAATGACAGCCAGAGTCTATGTGGCACGTGGGACAGCATGGAGCAGCAGTGCTCGCTAAGCGGGACCGACGGCATCGTCCTTGCCGAAAAAGGAGTCCTTGAGTTGCGAGCACCGAAGTCTCGCTCTATCCAGATCCGGATGCTCTCAGTTCATGTGCATCTTGGGCATACGGTGCAGGAGTCATACGTAGTAAGCATCAAACAAGAAGTCTCCTTGCCTATGCAAAAGAATCCTAAGAAGTCTTTCGATTTTCAGGGCAAGCCATGATATTACACGTGCTTGCTGAAGGCATGGGATTCTGCCCTCGTGGTGAAACGAGCTGGACAACAAGCGACAGTAGCCTTGGGCAGTTGAAACTGCCTCACATCATGGCTTCTCGCAAAAAGAGGAACATCAGCAATCCACTGACCTCAGAGCCACAGGGCAGTTCAGTGTGATGCTTTGCGACACATGCCCCCAAGGGCCGCACCATGGCTCTCTCTGACGAAGCTACAGCGCAAGAAGGCCGGCAACCTGGCAAGGTTTGTTCCACGATTGACGGCGGGTATTCTGCAGGTACTCTGCAGGTGCTAATGCATGCAACTCGGACTCACCTTCGAAAGCGCTTTGGGGATTCTGAGATCGGGGCGTTCAGCACACGAGCATGGGGAGCCGCTCACAAGCTGCACGGAAGGGCCGAAGGTCTGAGGCGATGGGGCAAACGTCCCCTTGTGAGCACAAAATCCGCATAGCATACTGGCTGGGTGCTTTATGAAACGTCTGAGGCGAGGGCACCGTTGAGCTCTAAATGGCCAACAAGAGATACCTGTCGATTGGGCTGTAAGGAGAAGCCTTTTCCGAGAACTGACGAAAGCAACTTCAACTGAATGCTGCATGCTGCGCAAGATCCTGTCCGGCCTGGAGTGTGGAACCCGGACACATCACCGCACCCAAACCGTCATTGGCAATCTCGTGCATGATAACCTATGCAAAAGCCAAGACCAGAGTCCATGGACATCAAAGAGGGAATTACAGGAACGACAGACTCTTCCATCGACTTCGAAGCTCGCGGGGCAGCACCTCCCCAGCGCAGTTGAATGACAACGCTGTTGGCGCCTGTTCGGCGGCATCACAGGCCAGCGACACCTTCAGGACGATTTGGGCCCAATTTGGCGGCAAAGCAGCGCCATGGAATTTGGCTCGACAGTATACACAACCGCAGCTACAGCACGACTTCCTCTTCAGACTCGCGGCCTGCATGCCAGCACCAGGTGCGAGACGTCCGACCTGGCATTCTGCAGGCCACTTCACAAGACACTCTGGGTTCACGTACTCTCCGCATCGGCGTAAGGGTCCGACAATGCTGCGCTTCTTTCCGGAAACTACAATCCTAATTTGTGCGGCGCAGAACCACTGACCCTCACGGAGCAGGCTGCTTCACACAACCTTTGCACCCAGGATCCCAGCTCCGCAAGGCACTCTGAGAAGCCTCTGGCAAAGTGAAAGTGCTGAAGGCGGAAGGACCAGGGGAAGCAAGTGCCATCGCCTTCGTTGCTAAATCTCAGGACGCCGTGATCTGCATTGACCTTGCCAGACTTTAGTGTCCCCGTGTGCCCAATCTGCCCGGAAACTCTCAACAGTGTCGGCATCGCTGGGCTTCCAGGCAGGCGCTGCAGAGCCTCTACTGCAATGCAGCGGCACGGCCGCAGGCTTTCAGCTTTCAAAACGCTTCAATAGAAATAGCAGCCGTCAGCGGCGGTGTGCTTACACAGAGTCCTCTGCCTGTGGCTGTCATGGCCGCGAATTACGACACGACGGCGCTAAAGGGTGCTAAAGGTCAGGTCTACATCGCGCTGGCCTCCCCGGTAGGCTACCAGCACGAAATTCTGCAGGTTGCCCGGGGCGGCCTTCGAGTGACCAAGATACGCTTCCTGGGAAAGTGCCCATCATTGCCCTCGAAGTTCTCAAGTTTAGATCCCAGCTGTCAATCCAAAGATGTTGGAGCCAGTCTCTTGGAGAGGAGCCTCAGCGCAGGGATTTTAAGCTAATTTGGTCGTATCCGATCATGCTCAACTTCCAAGGCTGCAGCTCTTTGTGCACCGAGCAGTGAGGACGAGGATGTTGAACAGTTCTGCCAGCAGTACCCGAATTCGAAACACGAATGTCTGTCCCAAATGAACACGAGCACCGCACTGTCAGTTCAAAGCTCAAAGAGTAACACGACATCCACAAAACCAATCACCCCACTGCATTCTGGAGTCTAGGCGGATACGATATCGGAGATGCTTGTGTCAAGGTTCAGAAAAAGCCTCTCCGGCCACCGAAGCATCGACCTGTCATTTCTGGGCCAGTCCATGCGGTGCACGCTCATGAGGTCGTCTCAAGCTTAGCCAGCGGCATAGACGAAGCTCGCACCACCAGCATTCTCGCTTGAGATTTCTGAGTGAGCGCATGCAGGGCTGCCGCCAAATTCCCACGGATGGCGTCTTTTTCGGGGTGGGCACGTGCGTAGCCGACGTCCTTGAAGGAGAGCGGCCTCAGTGCAGCGCTCCTCTGACTCCCGCGGAGCGAAGACTTTTGCAGAGAGTGTTTCGGGGAGATCTTTTCTTCGGGCGGAGGCATGAGGAGCTCCCTTATCACCAGCCTCATCAGTCTCAGCATCGCAGTAGCCTCAACATCAGCATCCTCATCACCCTTGTCATGGCCGTCATGAGCATCGGCATCGGCATCATCGAGCGAGCGCGCGCAAGAGAGAGAGGGAGAGAGAGCGACACGGAGCAAGGAGAATGCTATTCGTAGTCGGGTCCGTCCGAAATCTACGAGGTGGATGCGATTTCTGCTTGACATGTCGCGGATCCGTTGTAGCTGTCGTGCGGATGCACCGACTTGAAGGAACTGCATCCACCCGATGATGCATGGCAACATGCCCTTGGTAGCACAAACCTTTGACACGTGTCGCTGCGAGCACAAATGGCCTCAGCTTCACTGCGCGACGGCTGAGAAATGAGACACCGAAAGGCAGCAGGACTTGGGCTGGAACACAAAGTGTTCTCTACAAAGGAGCAAGAGCGAGGACAAGGAGGAGAACCGCGAAACTAACTAGCACATCAGCAGGTCAAGCACAGGAAGGTTCAGTCATGTTCAGCCCCAGTGCAGTTGTTTGGAGTCCGTGTCGACAGGGGGGGGGGGTGGGGGGGGTTGTTGTTCGGGGA
Source organism: Symbiodinium sp. CCMP2592 (assembly GCA_905221615.1). Classification (NCBI taxonomy): domain Eukaryota; class Dinophyceae; order Suessiales; family Symbiodiniaceae; genus Symbiodinium; species Symbiodinium sp. CCMP2592. The sequence continues at coordinate 1,719 of CAJNDT010001095.1, read as the reverse complement.
ACAACCACGCTTTCGGCGGGGAAGGGGTGGGGGAGGGGGGGGAACAACAAATGGGGGGGGGTTGTTCTCTCAACGTTTTTTGTCGCCCCGATCCAGGCGATGTTGGAGATGGGGCCACAGTAACTGCTTCGAGTGCAGGCTCAGACCCTAGAACTCTCGCTGGGTACTTGATGCACATGGCAGTGCTCTCCGTTGCTCTGCACGGTTACGGCCCTGGCCCCACCGAGGACTGCAGCGAGCTCAGCCCGTAGTGGAAGCAGATTGAAACGTTCTCAGGCAATGCAGGCTCATCATTGCGGCAGACAAAGGATGCTCAGAGTTGCACTCAGTCGCGAACATCTGGGTAGTGGTGATAAAAGGCTAGATCGTAGGCGCAAACCTCTGGCAGGCTGGCCGCAGCTCCACAGTCCACAGCGCCACAGACACGTGCCTTCGTGCCCTGTATGATCAAACACAGCCAGACCTCAGCGCAAACTCAGGACACGGCCCGAGGAAAAGCAAACGCAAACACTCCGCCGCCGCCGCCGCCGGCTTTCGCTTCGCATCGCCTGAGCCATCTGAGCCTCGCGCTGGCACTTGCAGCAGTCGCATGCCTGGCACATTGGTCCCAGTCTGAAAAGGGACCGGCAGAGCCGGTTGCTGGCCTTCCCGGGCGCCTGGCTCCCACTGCAGGCTTCATGGGACACGACCAGCACCGACTTTGTAATAAGTCGTGTCGTCTCAGGGCTCTGTCTAGCTAGCCGTGGCTCCGTCTACATTGTTCTGTGTAGGCTCGTGCATAATCTTGAGCCACTGTGCAACTTGCGACCATCCTGCAATACCTTTGATCTCGCCACCCTGCCAGTCGTTCGGAGGCTTCAGGATGGTGAGTTTGAGCGGCACCACGGGCAACACGCACGCATCCTTTTCTGCGTTTGCCCCTTCAGCCATTTTTTGAGCAAAGTTGGGCGGAAACCTGCGAATCTCAACGGCAGCGCACGAGGCATAATCGACGTGCCCCCTGTCAGATGCGAATGCGCTATTAGGTTGCAGACCATCCTTCCATTGGTCCAGTGCCAGGCTGCTCCTCGTCTCCAGGCTGCTTGCGAACGAAAAGATACCGCCTTGCACTTGGCACCCCGCACGTCGACAGAAGGCCCATTCTGATTCCTTCCAAACCAATATTGGTGGGCGGCCAGCTTTCGCAAGGAAGGGACCAATGCGCAGATGCTGCTTGGCGGACGTCTACATAAATGTTGAAATGCAAACAATGAATCATTTGAAGGTGCGATCAAAACAGTCAGCATGAAAATCGGGTCAGATCTTCAACGGAAAGCCGTCAGGTCTCCCTGACTGAACATCACGGAATGAAACTCAAGCGGCACACCCACAATCCTTTGCGATGCTTGGCGCTCACACACACACACACACACTTGCAAACTCCATGGTGGGAGTAGTTAGCAGTTAGCACATGTTTACATCTTCATTCCAAGCTGCAATGCTGTAGTGCACTGTACAATCAGTGTACAGCGAGGATCCACTCGGGGTTCTTGGCTTAGCCCCTTGCCATGTTCACTTGCAGGTACAAGAGGATGATCAGTCCTCTCTTCCCTTCGTTGGACACAGTCCCAGTGACATGCTGTGTCCCCCTGCTTTTTGTTCCCTTTGTTAGCAGGGTGTCACACACACACACACACACACACACATAAGCAGCCCTCTTGTCAATCCGCCGAGGCCACA
>CAJNDT010001094.1:0-88246 GCA_905221615.1 Symbiodinium sp. CCMP2592 | reverse complement strand
AAGGAGAAGCGACAAGAACGGAGAGCTAAGGGAGAGCAAGTGACACTGTTCCTCATAATCTCCTCCTTCCTCGTGTTCGTTCTGTTGTCCATCTCCCCCTCGCTCGCTCTCTCTCTCCCTCCATCCTTTCCTCTCTACTTCTGCACATTTACTTTTCCACTTCTCTCGCCTACTACATTGTGCTTGCTTTGATATTTACCTTTAACTTTCTCTCACTCTCTTTGTCCCATCGCTTGCCCCGTTCCTTCTCCTCCTCCCTTCCCTGCCTCCCGTCCTTCTCCCCTTATCACTCAGAAGGAAGAAGGAAGACTCACAAGGAGAAAGACAAGGGAGTAAGAAACCAGACAAAAGAAACGGAGAGAGAATCCGAGAAAGGAGCCATAAGGGACGAAATGCAGAAACAAAGAGAGAAAATAAGAGGGAAAGATAATCAAAAAAGAGAGACTGAAAGAGGAGGCCATGCATAAAGCAACCGACAGTGCCTTGACCTCCACGTCTATTCATTCTTTGTTCTTGTCCTATCACACTGTCTCATTGGTGATAAACCAGAAAGAGCTTCTGGAGACGAGGAAGAAGTGTTCTCCTCTTCACTCACCTTGTGCCCTTCCTCTCCCACCGCTCGCCCGCTCTTCTTGTCTGGCGGAAAAGTGGTAACCAGGCAGGAAATTGGAGAAGGGAAAGGACGAGATTGAGAAATGACAGAAAGAAGAGAGATACAGAGAGAGCGAGTGAGACCTTCAAGCCCAGCAGAGGAAGAAGAGAGAGGAAGATAAGAGAAGGGGGCAAGGGGTGGCCAGAAGAAGCGTACGCCAAAGCTACGTATTGAAAGGAGGGAGCCCCTTTCTCCTTTTCTTCCTCTTTGCTCTCTTATTTTTCTCTTAGCGCAGGGCATGCGTGGAGCTAGGAAAGGGAAGGGGTCAAAGCGGATGAGAGAAAGTAGCGGAGAGAGCTGTTCTTCGTCCCTCTCACCTCCTCCTCTCATTCTTCTGATGCTTACTCATGTCAGAAGGGTCTGGAAAGGAGTGAAGGGTAGGGCATGGACTGAAGCGAGGCAATAGGTGAAAGTGGATAAGAGAAAGTCATAGACAGAGAGTGGGGGAAGTCGAGTGCGAAAGAAAGAGAAACGAGGAAGACTAGGAAGAAGGACACAGAAGAGGAAGCGAGAGAGTACCAGTGTTGCCGTATCTCAAAGGACTCCGGGCCTCGTGAGGCTTTTGAGGAGGCTTGTATGCGCCTTCAGGCACTTCGAGGCCACCAACTTCCTCCCTAAGGGAGCCTCCCGAGGACATGAACACCAAACCGAGTATAAAGATAGCAGGGGGATGTAGAGAAGCAGAGTGTGGTAAGAAGGAGCAAGGAGAATCAGTTTGCGTCTCCTCCTCGTTTCCTTTTTGAATGACCAAAAGAAAGAAACGGACAAGGAGGAAAGGCTCTGCGAAGACATCAGGAAAGAAGAGCAGACAACAGAAAGGAAGCGGTAAGATGCGGGAAGACGGTTCGGAGAAGAAAGAAGAATTCCTCCTTCGCTCGCCTCTCTTACTTCCTTGCCCTTCGCCTTCTTCCTCTTCTCTTACCCTATTCATCTTCATAAGGAAGGAGAAATGAAAGAAACGGAGAGTTCAGGGCATGCAAAGGGCACTGTTTCTCATCACCTCATCCATCCTCCTTTTCATTGTTCTCTCCAGATCCCTCTTTCTCTCTCCCTCCCTTCCCGTCTACTTCTGCACATTCCCTTTTCCGCTTCTCTCCACCTATTATGTTCGCTTTGATAAAATCGCTTGCCCTATTCCTTCTCCTCCTGCCTTTCCTGCCTCCCGTCCTTCTCCCTCTATCACTCAGAAGGAAGAAGGACAATTCACAAGAAAGAAGCGTAAGCCAAAGCTACGTAATGAAAGGGCGGAAGCCCCTGTCTCCTCTGTTCTTCCTCTTTTCTCTCTTATTTTTCTCTTAGCAAAGGGCATGCATGGAGCTAGGAAAAGGAAGGGGTCAAAGCGGATGAGAGAAAGTAGCGGAGAGAGCTGTTCTTCGTCCCTCTCGCCTCCTCCTCTCATTCTCCTGATGCTTGCTCATGTCAGAAGGGTTTGGAAAGGAGTGAAGGGTAGGGCATGGACTGAAGCGAGGCAATAGGTGAAAGTGGATAAGAGAAAGTCATAGACAGAGAGTGGGGGAAGTCGAGCGCGAAAGAAAGGGAAACGAGGAAGACTAGGAAGAAGGACACAGAAGAGGAAGCGAGAGAGTACCAGTGTTGCCGTATCTCAAAGGACTCCGGGCCTCGCGAGGGCTTTGAGGAGGCTTGTAGGCGCGCTCAGGCACTTCCACAACTTTCTGGAGGCCACCAACTTCCTCCCTAAGGGAGCCTCCCGAGGACATGAACACCAAACCGAGTATAAAGAAAGCAGGGGGATGTAGAGAAGCAGAGTGTGGTAAGAAGGAGCAAGGAGAATCAGTTCGCGGCTCCTCATCGTTTCCTCTTTGAATGACCAGAGGAAAGAAAAGGATAAGAAGGAGGAAAGGCTCTGCGAAGACATCAGGAAAGAAGAGCAGACAACAGGAAGGAAGCGGTAAGATGCGGGAAGACGGTTCGGAGAAGAAAGGAGAATTCCTCCTTCGCTCGCCTCTCTTACTTCCTTGCCCTTCGCCTTCTTCCTCTTCTCTTACCCTATTCATCTTCATAAGGAAGGAGAAATGAAAGAAACGGAGATTTCAGGGCATGCAAAGGGCACTCTGTCTCATCACCTCATCCATCCTCCTTTTCATTGTCTCTCCAGATCCCTCTTTCTCTCTCCCTCCCTTCCCGTCTACTTCTGCACATTCCCTTTTCCGCTTCTCTCCGCCTAGTATGTTCGCTTGGAAAGAATCGCTTACCCCCTATTCCTTCTCCTCCTGCCTTTCCTGCCTCCCGTCGAAGAAGGACAGTTCACAAGGAAGAAGACAAGGGAGTAAGAGAAAAGACAACAGAAGCGGAGAGACAATCCGAGAAGGGCAGAAGAAGAACGAGAGCCATAAGGAAACAAACACAGAAACAAAGAGACAACGTAAGAGAGAAAGACCAGCAAAAACAGAGGCAGAGAGTGAGAGAGAGGAGGGGAGGTGAAGCGATGCAGAAAGCAGTCGAAAGTGCCTTGCTTGTCCTATCTCACCGTCTCATTGGTAAAAAACCAGGAAGAGGTTGTGGAGGAAGACAAGGAAGAAGTGTTCTCGTCTTCACTCACCTTGTGCCCTTCCTCTCCCACCGCTCGTCCGCTCGACAGAAAGAAGAGAGTTGCGGAGAGGGCGAGAAAGAGCTTCAAGCCCAGCAGAGGAAGAAGAGAGAGGAAGATACGAGAAGTGTGGAGGGGGTGGCCAAAAGAAATGCTACGTAATGAAAGAGGGGAAACCAATTTCTTCTCTGCTCTTCCTCTTGTCTCTCTTATGCTTCTCTTCGCGAGGGCATGCATGGAGCCAGGAAAGGGAAAGGTCAAAGCAGATGAGATAAAGTAATGGAGAGAGCTGTTCTTCGTCCCTCTGACCTCCTCCTCTCATTTTTCTCATATCAGAAGGGTCTGGAAAGGAGTGAAAGGGCATGGACTGAAGCGAGGGAATAGGTGAAAGTGGATCAGAAACAATGTTAGGCGGCCAGCTCGCAGCTTGCCTGCGGCCTGGCCTGCTGAGCCTGGTGGGCTCTCGAGGGTGGGCAGGGGCCTGCTGAGATCCGCGGACAGCACGCCAGGCTTGCTTTGAGGCAGGGCCAGCTCCGGGCGGAGGTGGAGAGAAACAGGGAGAAGAGGGTGGGTGGAGAGAGGAAGTAGAGGGAGCGCAAGGAAAAGGTGGGGAGAGGGGTGGGAAGAGGGAGGTAAAGGCAGGTAGGTGCAGGAGGGAAAGGGGAGCAGAGTGAGATGGCAATCAGGAAGGGTTACGGGTGAATGTGTATGAGGGCTCCATATAATCGATCTTTCAACGATTTTTTATAAAGGACTCCATTTGTGGAGCAATAAGCGGTTCCTACAAGTTCTTTATCTCGAGGATCTGTAAGGTTTATATATCTATGAAGCTTTCTATATGGGCTCTATAGACCCCATAAGACAAACTAAAAAGTGATGAAGGTGATAAGAAGATGACAAGAAGATGAGTGGATGGGAGAAAAAGTGATGGGAGGTGGGGAGACATGAGATGGGAAGGGAAGGAATGAGTTAGGAGTGGGGGAGGTAGGAGGCAAGTGAGAGGGACAGGGTGGATGATTTACAAACGCCTTTAGGGGGACGCTCCTTGCGATGTGTGATTTTTGGATCTGAGTTCTTACAAAACCTGAGAGGGGCACACCCCTTGCGATCTGTGGTTTTTGGATCTGAGATCTTACAGTACCTTAGGGGGACACCCCTTGCGATTTGTGAATTTGGAACTTACTTGTCATGAAAACCTTTAGGGGGACACCCCTTCAGATCTGTGGTCTTGGGATTTGAATCTTCACAAAAACTTAAGGGGGACACCCCTTGCGATCTGTGATTTTTGGATCTGAGTTGTGCTGACCCTAAGCTACCACCCGGCCCGGCCCGGCTTGGACGCTGACCAACACCCAGACCCCAAAAAACCCGACACCCGAAAATCAACTGCCTGCTCCTGTCTCGGCGCACTGTCAGAATGCTCCGGATTTGCTTGGTGAAGAGTTTGTACATCCATCGATTCTCAAGTCGAGCCATGGTGGTAGGGCACATGGTGAGCATGTCCAAGTGACGCCTGAGTGAGTGCTGAAAGGGATCCAGACTGGGGTGGTCACAAAGCTCGCAACGAGGTAGGAACCCTTCCTGCTATAGGTTAAACAGCTAGTGCGTCTGTGCTAATTGACGGCCTGCTAGAGGCCCCATTTATCAGACATCTTCCCTCTTGTCTGAGTTGGATCACTGCATCCTGTTCTTGTTGGCGACAGCGGCATCCTCACCGTCGAGATGCCGAATGATTTCTGAAGAGTTATCTCACAGTCGTTGGCGTAGTGTTGCAATCGAGGCCTTTTTAAGTGAGAGGTATAGTACATACCACAACAAGCAAAAACTGTAGCCTCAACCTTAAACCAACTCTCCACCCCATTTACGTTTCTGTAATAGTTTCATATAGTGTAAGCAAAGGAGCCCGTCAAATAATACATAAAGGTCCTTGCCACATATATATATATATAATGTCTTAGTCTTGTTCCAGCTCTCTTATGTCTACGTGTAGACTACCTGCCCTAGTCTCCTGCTTCTACTCTCTGACTGTGTTTCCCACTCCTTATCACCCCCCCTCTACACTTCCGCTTAGCGCTACTTCAAAGGCTCTACCGCTACTCCTGTTCTTATCGTGCCCCTACCCGTATGGTCCACCTAGTCTTGTCCCCATCCGTACCACTGTTGTTATTCCAACTGCCCTACCTCGATGCGTAATTCTTAAAGGGGAGGAAAAGAAGAGTCAGAGTCCGAATGGAACAGTAGCAGTAGGAGAGTAGGGGTAGATGTAAGGTGAGTAACCCAATAGAAACAAGAGACTAGGGGCACGGAGAATACGAATCAGAGTGAAGGAATAGAAGAGTAGGAGCAGGAGAATACGAGTAATTAACAAAGTAGGAGTAGAAGAGTGTGCTGTGAGAGGAGCAGGAGTAGGAGAGTAGCCAGAAAGTAAGAGAACAGGACAGCCGGAGAGTAGGAAACTGAGGAGTGGAGAATAAGAAAGAGGGTAATTGAAAAACGTGTGGGGTTGGAAACTGTATTAGGGCAAACTGGAGCACGAGCATGGAAGTAGGAGAGTAGGACTATAATTATGGGAATAGGAAGGTACGAATGGGAGAGTAAGAGTGGCAGAGAGAAGGAGTGGGAAAGCAGTAGGAAAGCAGCGGAAGGATAATAAGAAAAGGAAAGTAGAAGTAGATGAACAGGAACGAGAGGGTAGGAATAGTAGAGTAAGAGGACAAAATGCAGAAAGGTGGAGTGACATGATGGGGTTGAACAAAGTAGAGAGTAGACTCCGATCTCCATCATTCCCACCCCCACTACCTGTATTTCCCTAGTCCTATTCCTTTATTGCTGCCTAGGAGTAGGATGAATTCCACACCAGGGATAGGAGAAAAGTAGTGTAAGAGAAATGGTTCTTTCAAGGCATCGCAAGTAGATTTTCCCGAAAGAGAAATACAGTAGTAGGACAATAAGAGAGGCAGAGTAGAAAAGTAAGTGTAATAATAGGAGAATAGGCGTAGGTGGGTAGGAGTACAAGATTAGGAGATAAAAAGAGTAACGTAACAGGCTAGTAAGATGCCACTATCTTACTCCCGCTCTCTTATTCGCCTTCTCCTGGTACGTGTCTTTTACCCCTTTTCTGCTAATTTCTACCCCTGCCTTCCTCCTCGCCTACTCCCAATGTGTTGCTCCTCCCGCCCCAGTCTAACTCTCTGTTTCTTGTTCGCATATTCCTCTCCTCGGAGTCCTACTGTCAAACTCACGCCGTACATACTCCTGTTCTCTCTGCCACTATCATCCTATGTCAAACGTTCTACTCTCATTCTCTTAGTCTTATTCCAACTCCATCATGTCCACCTCTACACTAGTTGTCCTCTTGCTTTGTTCCCACTCTCTCAATGGAGTTTCCTATTCCTTACCCTCCATGCAGCTCCTCTTAGGGCTACTTGTGCCGCTACTCCTGTTCTTGCTCCAACTCTCTCCTGCACGTATGCTAGTTACTCCTAGTTTTTCCCGATTCCCACCACTATATTTCCTACTGCCCTACCTCGATGCCTACTCCTTGGAGGGAAGGACAAAAAACTTGCAGGAAGAGAGTAGGAGTAAGAGAATGGGAGTGGAACAGTCGCAGCAGGAGACTAGGAGTAGACGCTAGGTGAGCAATCCAATGAAAAAAGAGACTGGGGGCGAGAACAAGACGAATCAAAGCAAAGGAACAGAAGAGTCGCAGCAGGAGAGTACGAGCAAGAACCCAGAAGCAAGAGAGCAGGAGCAAGAGAGCAGTAGGAGCGTGGAAGTAGAAGTGCAGGAGAAGGGGGTAGGAGAATGAGGACTGGAGAATAGGAAATAGAAAGTGTAAGATCATGGGAAAGTGAAACAGGAGAAGGGGAGTATAGCATGGGAGTATGTGACTAGGACTGAGTAAGTCCAGGGAAATGGGAATATAGGAAGGCACGAATGGGAGAGTGGGAGAGGCAGAAAGCAGGGGTAGGGGAGTAGGAACAGGAGAGTAATTACTAGCAGACCTTGGCCTCCACAATCCTAAACCCTGTGAGGAGCCTGCAGCCTACGACACCTCAACCCTGAACCATACCTCAATAAGCTAGATTGAATACTGTACAAAGAGAGACGCGTCAAATAATACATAAAGGTCCTTGCCACATATATATATACAGATATGAAATATATAAATATGTGTGTATATATATGTATATGTACACACACCATATCTTGCACCATATTGTGCATAAGAGTAAAGTAGATTTTAGGTTCTTCGAAGTACATTATGCATATGTGTGCACACACATGTGTGTTTATAACAAGTGCACTATGCAGCATGTACACGCACACATATATTTATATATGTATGTATATATATATATATATATATGTATACGATGCTACACATGTGTATATATATATATTCATATGCACATGTATGATTATTTGATATGTCTCATGTATGTGTATGCATATATAATATGTATGTGTATGTGTTAACATATGTATATATGTACATGTATATATATATATATATATATCTATATATATATATATATATCTATATATATATATATATATATACATATATATGCGTATATAATTATACATATATATATACCTTTACACCAATGTATAGTAATTCAGAGTTTAATTCTGTCATGTCAGCATGTGGTTGTGCTCCCAGATGTTTCCTTTTACTACTAAACTCGCCTCTGAAGTGCAAGACAACTGTTATCGGAGTGTTCTGGTTATATCTGTATACATATATATATATATATACATATTATGCATATCATAAATGAATTATCTATCTATATATATGTATATATGTTTAAATGTGCATATGTATATATGTATATATGTATATATGTATATATGTATATATGTATATATGTATATATGTATATATGTATATATGTATATATGTATATATGTATATATGTATATATGTATTTATGTATATATGTATATATGTATATATGTATATATGTATATATGTATATATGTATATATGTATATATGTAATATGTATGTATATCATGTATATATGTATATACTGATATGTCTATATGTATATTATATGTATATTTACATGTATATGTATATATTATATATGTATATTATGTATATATGTATATATTATATATGTATATATATATATATGGTATTGCCTCCGCCCCCCCCCCCCCCCCATGATCCACCCGAACCTGCTTCTTGCAAACAGTGGGTCATGGGAGGTGGGCAACCTCGGATGCGAAAACATCGCCAGGCACCAATTTCCCCAAAGTTTGCAAAGCTGGAAGTGCGAAAACATCGACAGGCACCAATTTCCCCAAAAATCCCAAACTCTGAGCAACTATGGCCCGGCACGCCTCATAGATGCCGGGATTTTGGGGATTTTGGGGAAATTGGAGCCTGGCGAGGTTTTGGCACTTCCAGCGTCACAAAGTTTGGGGAAATTGGTGCCTGGCGGTGTTTTGGCAACCTCGGATGCGAAAACATCGCCAGGCTCGAATTTCGTAAGATTCCTGAAGCCTGAATGCAAAAGTAATAGAAGAACAGCCGTACCACGTACTCATACATGAGCCTTCAATTGCTTCAGTTCCCAACGGTGCTCTTGCTTCTTTCATCGAACAAAGTCATAGCTGTTGTTAAGATCACCTTTGCTCAAGAAACACAGATGAACAGCTGTACTTTATAATATTGAAAATTGCCTGTGTTTGTGGATGGTTTAGAACGTTTGATGCGAATGCACATATTCGTTGAACTGTGCATCATGTTTAGATACTGTCAAGTTCTTGTTTCTGCATCGAGGTAACATCTTGCTAGCCGTTTAAATTCTTGCTTGTTGGTTGAACAAGAAGAAAACTTGTATTTTATATTACCTCACAAACCAAAGAAGCTGACAAGCTCCGATATTTCATATCATTACCTATATAAAGTTAGTTCCCCAATAGTGCTGTCTTGCCTTGTTACTTTTGGGGTTCCCTTATACAAAAACAATACCAGGACCATTCAGGCGACACTGGGGAACCAGGTAAATTTGCTTTCAACTGCTTCGATTACTGGCGGTACCAACTCTTCAAGGTCAGCCTTGCTCACGAGGTAAGTCCAGTGTTTTATTGTTTTCCTTAAAGCGTTCTTCATGAGAAAAGATGTGTTTGCACCATTCTCGGGGGCCAGGAGGAGAGGTCTGGAGCTGTTTCATGCTGTATTCAAAGATGGCAGGAGCTATATCACTTGCGCGAGTAGCGCGGTGCAACGGAGCTCGATTACGTACATGTTCTGAGCCAGGATCGTCTTGCATCTTTTAATAAGAAAACAGCAAGCAAGCGTGTTGAGAAGAACAGCGAATGCTTTCCAGATACATGCTTGTCTTGATTCCCACGAAGTATAGAGCGTAAGAAACTCGACATACTCTACTTACTTGTGACCGAGTGTATTTGGAGTTTGGTGGAGGGGAACCATTTTTTCCCTAAGTCCCACGAAATATAAAGCGTAAGAAGCTCGACATACTCTGCTTGTGACCGAATGTATTTGAAGTTTGACCATTTCTTTCCCTAGTATTGGTATATTATATTGCAAGAGTTCGTTGAGTTCCAGCCACTTTTTTCCAGCGACTGATAAGCGACTGAGGTGGCTTATTGCGTTTTTTGTGATGGAAAAGATTCCTAATGAAAGAAAACAACACCACCTGAAAAAGAACAACTGAGCTTCCCTTGTCTTTTCTAAGTTTGAAGATATGAAGTTGTCCTAAGTTCCCTTGAAGCATGAAGATGCATGGAGGTTCCTTCCCATGTCTTATAAAGAGCCAGGCTTTGTCTTTTTATGGTTAGATGGGCAACACCTCTGTTTAGTGGTGTTGCTAGGAAGCCAAGCATACCACTGGCATGTTTGTTTTCACTGAAGGGGTTGTCCTTACCCTGTATGGTATAAAGAGAAGAGAAGCTATGTCTATTCAAACTGCACATCTTCAGTAGTTCGACAAACTCAGAATCGAGAACCAGAATTTGGTTTCGGTTTCGGCTTGTTTAATACTTATGATATCAAGGAATAAAAAGTCAGGTAGACATGTACATGCGGCAGCAGAACCAGAATCCAGAACCAGAATCTGGTTTCGGTTTTGGCTTGTTTGTATATGGTACAAAAGGCGAAAAGCAGCATCTGCACATGTACATGAACTGCAGAAAACACCGTATATACCGATGGATTCTAACTTTAGCAATACGCATCTTGTACCAGAAGACAGTACAGGAGTAGTTGAGGAGAAGGCTGGGGTGGATCATGGGGGGGGGTGTGTGTGACCATATATATATATATACATACAACACACACTACTGTAATATATATATATATATATATATATATACACATGCAGGAATATATATATATATATATGTACATATATATACATATATATATGCGTATATATATACATATATACATATATATATATATGCTGTCACATGTTCAAAGAATATCAAGTTACATGCTTTACTGACTCAACTCTGTATGGTGGCATCAGCTGTCCATGTAAGGATCCACTTATGAAAGCTAGCTAGTACTTAGTATAGTATAGTAGTTTCTAGCGGTCGATGGCAGCCTAGTCTACTTGTGCACTCAACCACTAAATCTTCGGACCGGTCTCCTTCTTTTGCAGTGTATATCGGTAGTACATCCACTCCTCAAGACTGTCTCTGCATTGTTATCACATCTGTCATGTTATGACGTACATGTTCTAAGTTAGTATATTGCTCAGGGCCGTATATATATATATATATATATATATATTAACCAATATAATATAATAGTATTGGAGTGTCAATACACATACAAGGCAACTGGAAAGCTGAAACATGGACACCTCGAGGCGTCTCCGCACAACTTCCTTCAGCTGCTGGGTTCGCCAGTGGCTTTTCCTGGCGTCCCAGGCAAGAGGAGTTTTACATACAGAGAGCGAGAGAGCACGGTACAGCTGTACAAAGCAATAGAATCATATACTTAATATAAATATATGTAACGCGAATATATGCATATATAGTACTTAAAACAAAAAAATACATATCATATTTTATGCAAAATTAACTGGCATATATATATATATGTATATACATATATTAAATGAACACAGTGTGAATTAGTAGTGTATGCTCTGTACTTGTGTCTACATTGTGAGGTCATGCGCAGGTACATTCAGTCATAACATACCTGCCTCACGCCACGATTTCTTTGGAACCTTTCCATTACATAGCTACTCATCGCGAGGTGAAGTCCTGCCTCCTTTCTTGCCCATGCCTGCAACACATGTTCCTAATTTGATATGCACATGTTTCCATCAATCGATCAATGTTCTGGGCTACAGTTGTATGCATCCGAATGCAGTCCTGGTCTTGTGCGAGTGTCTGACACAAGGGTGCCTCATGTTCCCAGGATTCCTTGAACTGGGGGTTCGGGTTGTAGACGGTGCTGACGAACTCGAGCGCTTCCTCTCAACCGACGAGCGTGGGATCGAACAATCCGAGGCGTGAGGCAGCTATGTTATCCCGATCATGAATGCTCGACTCCCATCTGCGTGTGGGATTGAACAATCCGAGGGCCCCTGAAGCACATAAAACTATCACATTGATATCTCGATCACCTACAAAAAGATGTCCTGCACTTCCTTCGGTTGAGGTGAGCTTGTCGCAAAGCAGGCTAGGAAGTTCAGTGTGAACTCGAAGTTAGTCTTGTCTTCCACCTCAGATGTTTCAATGACTGCCATAGTACTGCACTAAAGTTGGATATCTTTCGAGACGACCTGACCGTTGCAGCATGGAACATTGCCACACAGATCCTGCAACCCAGCGACCTCCAGAGCTCCGATCTTGTTCGTCGGCAGGTTCAAGAACGAGAACTTGGGTACCTCTGCCGAGCACCGGCCCAGGTGCAGTCACAGAGGGAAGGCGGGAAATGCATTGTTGATCCTATCCGAAGGTCTCTAGTCGTGTACTCCTCAACATGAGACAGGTATTGGATCTTTGGATCAAACATGGATCGACCTGTAGAACTAGGTGCGCGACCCCAATCAAGACTTTGCGACCCTGAAACAGCAACCCTGGCCACACCATCAACCCCGAGAAGCCTCATGAACATTATTCAACCATAGCTCCTCTTAGACAGCTTTACAAAACAAAAACCTCGGAACCTGCATGAAGCTTCCAAGCCCAAGACAAGCTTTCAAGACACCCAGCCCATTAGGTTCAGGCTTGTGCGTTTAGGGTTTGGTCAGCAAGGCGCTGCTGGCATTAATTAGGTCATTATGGCTTCACAATTCGATTTAGTACCATGTGTATACCACACATATATATATATATACACACATAATTACACAATGTATATATATATATATATATATATTTATATATGTGGACCAATCTAGAAAAACATTATTGTTAAGGATCAGTACATATAATACGTATACCTATAAACAGATGTGTATATACAGTATCTGTATCTATATATATATATATATATATATATATATATATATACGTACACAATATATCTATATATACATAGACACAATGGGTTATGGTTTTATGACATATATATATATAGAGTATATTGCATATGGTTTATAGAGATATATACAGGTAGTACATTATTAGGGGTAGAAGGTCAATGGTTAAATTTTTGGAGGGTGAGGGCGAAAGCAGTCTCAGGGTGGGGTCAGGTTATGGCAGGGTTTAAGGTAGGTCTTGGAGTAGGCCCGGGTTTTGACAAGGCCCAGAATAAGTTCAAGGATCCGAACTACTTCACCCCATATCTAAATCCACACGGGGGTTTCAGGAACCTCGACAAGCAATTGACCGTTGTACACTGTCACTGCATGGCCACTGTTTTATTGACTGCTTAGTTTGGGAATGCCCCGACTATGTAGACCAGTGGCCCGTTGATCCTGATCGTCCAACCCCAGCCGATGCCGTTGCTGCCGGCGCCGGCGATGCCCATAACTTGCATCAGCTGTCATCTACGAGTAGAAGTCCTTCACACGATCTAAGCAGAGCAAGCATCTCTAGCTGGAGAGCAGTACCATCATAAGTCACAGTCATCATCATCGATTCGTCATGATCTTCTGAATCTGCTCGCATCGATCGACTCTTTAGCTAGGGTCAGAGTCAAACTCAGCTGAGAGAACCTGTACCATTCGGGATCCCACTCAGTTCGAACCTAACTAATCCCTGCATGAATGCTGCTGATGTAGATTTTGTGGACCCCTGCTGTTGATCTCGTTTTCCCCAAAGGCGCAAGGAAGCTCACGAAGCTTGGTCCTTCAGCTGCAGGCGCGCATCGTCCATCGGAACTTTGGGCATGCTCGCAAAGCTGGTGCAGTGAGCAAAAAAGAGCGAGTGGTTTCCCGTGACCCCGCCGGCCTGTTCACGTGCTTCTACTCGCACTATCTTGCACTTGTAAGTGAGTCTAGACACATCGGATCTTACAGTCACATACGATATGGGCAAAGACTAGCATATTTCAGTATGAGCTCGGAAGGTCATGTTGATTTAAGAAGAAATAGCCCCGGGGTGCAGGAATCTAAATGTATGCATGACCTCATGCAAAACGCAAGGATCCAGCAGCCTGTGCAAACATCGGCCGTGCCTGTATGGGAGTCGAAGACTGGGATAATGTCATACTTTTCCAAACCATCTCAGATATCGTGATTTCATTAGATCGGTCGAGTCTTCAGGACAAACAATGGACACGGCAGAGGGGCACCAGCAAACAACGAAAATGCCGAGATATGCACGCTCGCTCAGGGCGCGCTTCATGCGCAGTGTTGCTGCTTGCCACCTGGGCACACGCAGGAAACATCAGAGTGTGCTTGTCCCACATATTTCAGATCATGCTTTGATCAAGTGATTGATCCAGAGGATTCTAGACATGTCATCCGGATCCCCTTTTGGGAACAATGATTGCGGCCGGAAAATTCTCATCGTGGACCAGAACTGCCACGGCTCCGCCAAGCCAACAACGGCTCCATTGCACAGCACTTCGAACATGGCAGAAAGGCTTATGCTGCTCCACGACTGCTCTGTGTGTGCATTGCTGCGAACCCCGCTAATCCATGCCATAGAACTTGCTTGAAAAATTTAGCAGTGGCTCCTCTGACTTCACGGGTTGTGCCTGCTCAACTTGCCTCCATCCGAATGTATCTGGGATCAATAGCCGTTGTGTGCTTGATCGTTCTTGTTGTAGGTCGCCTTCAACTCTTCGGGGAAGTTCCTGCGTTTGCAGCGGTGGTCCAAGGCAACTGTTCGTGAGTAGTGCTCTTTTTGATCTGCAATGGCTAAACGCCAGGATGGAAGAGCCGTAGGACGTGTTTTCTTCAGGAATGGAGTGCGCCGCAAGGTTGTGAAGCGTGGGGATGGGCGCTTGGTAGCCATGCCCTCCGCCAGTACGACACGAGGGAGGCGGATCAGCGGTAAGACAGTGCACCATTTCGTGCACTACCGCAGTATCCCCTCCAGTGTTCTGGAAAACGTTCGTGCCTGGCGGAGGGCTGGCTTCCAGCAGGTCATTTGGAGCTTCAACAAATTCCCCTGCATGAAGGGGGTGCGTGTGAGAAATGCAGCCCGTGCTATGTCCCGACACCGCTTCACAGCCTTGCGGCGCAGAGGAGTCGGCCTCGCGCTCATCAAGGACGAGGTGTCCCTTTATGCCTTGCGAGAAGAGGGGGGTTGGTGGGCCGACATGGACGTGTGGCCACTGAAGCATGCGCCGGACTGGGAGCGCTACTGCGAAGGCAAGCCCACCGTCCTGTCGACCCACCCCCTGCGACAAGCTGGCTTACCGATGAGCCCTGCAGAGGCGGACTGGGAGCGGAACGGCCAAAGGCGGGGAACGACCAAACATGTTCATTAGGGTTTTTTCTCTGGATGCCGCAGCCCTCAATCTTGTGCGTTTTGTTGTTTCGTGAAGCGTGCTGATGCTATAGCGGTGTTATGCCTACTATGCACAACTACTTCCCTATTATACGAATACTTCAGCAATGCTCCCAACCTGACCACCCTGCTAGGGGCCGCTTCTCCCTGGCGTTGATGTACGTGGACGCGACGATGGAAAAGGGGCACCAGTTCGCGAGCTTGGCCTACAGCGCTGTGAAAGCTTGCAACACGGCCTATAAGCCGCCGAGGCAGCCCACAGACGCGTGCGGAAAGTGGAAAGGCTGGCAAGCCAACACGGCTGCCGTGTTGCAGCAAGCCCGCGAACTGGAGTTGCCCCTGGTCGCACCCATCCACTTTTGCCCGACGGGGAATTTTTTTAGAGCCAGTCCGGATGCACGGAAGCCCCGGCTGGTTGCGGGTTGTTCCATACCGTCGTGGCAGCGCATCAACGCCGAATCATTTTCCTTGAATTTGTGGTCGGACCGGTGGTCCTCCACTTTGCAAGACGCGGTACGAGCAAGCGCCAACTTGATCTGAAAAAACGTCTTGGCACGAGCTTTTCGTGGAGGTCCATTTGGAAGTTCTGCGCAAGCCACTCCTAAACCCTAAACCTTTGAACCTTGAGCCCCGCATCCCGAATCCCGACCATCGTCACCCTCCAGACCTGCGCCCCCGACTCCGAATCTTGAGGTTCCAAGCCCTGAAAGTAGAACCAAAATCACGCAAACGTTTGGTGCGAGCGGAAGAAGCGAAGGCAGCTGCGGCAGGCGAGGAACATCTGCAAGATTGTTTACAAACACGAACCCGGAGAGTGTCAAAATAGTAAGATGACGAAGGGTACTGCAGAAGATGTGTGAAGACAGTACGTCAGGGGGATGTCCAATTGGGCACGTACCATCAACGACTACCCTATCGCTTGTTTATTCAGAAGCGCGAACAAACTCTAGCGAGCTGCCCTTCGCAGTAGCCATTGAAAGCTTGCCTTCACTTGGGAAGCCTTTGCCCGAGTCTTCTCACTCTCGAAGTGTCCCGGTTCAACGCGGCCATGGACCCCACAACAGCTCGCGATACAACAGCATGCCAAGAAACTTCTAGCGATAGAAATGACTGTGCCGCTTGAACTCATTGAAGCCAGCAAATCAACATGTGCCTAACAGAAGTATCTTCTTTTGCTGTTTCTTCCCATGCTGTTCGTTTTGGCTCACGTCTGCGTAGCACGCTAAGCTCTACATGTTAAACTGTTAAACCCCAAAATCTTACCAGATCCTGAAGCTCTGAAATCGATTCCTGAGCCCGAAGCCCGGCACGCACCTTGGTGGGTCACATCGCAGACTGCAAAGAGGCCACTGACCAACTGGCACACCGCGCGCCTGGGGCTCACATGTCGCGGCGTGTCCAATCACCCAGAAAAGTCATAGTTGCATACCTGGGCAGAACATAACTTCATGTTCACAAACCATCTGTGAATTTTCGCATGTTCTTGATTTGGCTATTGCTACGTATCATGTTGTTCAGTAATACTGCTTTTTCTAACCATTGCCAGAATCGTCGTTGTAGTTACTGCCACTACACATCATGGCTTGTATTTTTCTGTATCGTTTCCTGATTGCCATGGTGCAGCTTGTGCGCCCCGGCAGCCTTCCCGCTCAGCCCGGTCTAGGGTTGAGGGCTTAGGTTCAAGCTTGAAGGTTTGAGGTTGAGAGCTCAGTTTTATGGCTGATGGTTGGGGGCCGACGGAATAGTCTAGGGTCCAAGGATTACAATTCGTGGTAGAGAGCCTCGGCTTGGTCGTTGAGGGTTGCGGGTTTAGGGTTCAGTGTTCGACGTTGACGGGTTAGGGTTGAGGGTTGGTTTGGGGTTGCAGGATTAGGCGAGAAACAGAATTTGAGTGGCTTCATTCCGCGACAGCATAGTTTCTGAAGTTGAATGCACGAGACCGGGATCTTTGACACAGGCCGTTCCTAGCACTGAATCTGTCGAAGGAATTGCGGGCCTCCACTGGCTAGGTCCACAGCATCGCGCCGCAGAGTGCATAACAATCTTGTGGGGTTTCGCCTACAAATTGCTTGTTGATTTCATTCTCAATTTTTACCCTCGCCTCGCTGAAATATCACTACTGGGCCAAACATTGATAAAACAGCAGCACGGCATCTCTGTGTCGCTACATTATCACCATGGCTTGAACTTCCTGCTGAACTTCGGCACTGGTCATGGGGTGTACGTGCGACCATTTAACGTACTGCAGGCGTTGTCTATGCTTGATACGTGCAAACATCCGGCTGCATCAGATCCTGGCCTGGAGCAAGGTACCGGCCGAACTCACTAACGCTGCCAGCCTTGCAAAAACAGTCTCGCGAACACCTTCCTTAAGCGGTGTGCATTCTTCTTCTTGTGTCTCAACCCTTCCGGAGTCAAAGCCTGGCAGGTTTTAATGTAATCGCGCCAGCTGTCAATTAGATGCTGTCGGCTGTTTTGTCTGGTCTGCATCTATTTTTTCCGCTCTGCTTCTGCTGTTGCAGTCCTTTTTCGTCGGACAAAGGGCTCTGGAGGAAGGCTTTGGCTTAATGTTCAGGGAATCGGTGATTCAGAGGCTCGAAACTCGAAACAAGATACTCGAAGCTCCGCTCCGGACTGGGCGAGTTGAGCACTCTCTACCCTCCACGCCCTAAACACCCTGGCTGTCCCTTCCGAGTGCCACGGCTTTGAAGCCTTTTGCTTTTCACGTCCCACATGTTATCTTCCTTCTATAATATCCGTGCTTCAGAGTTATCTTCTCATGGCAGGTGTCTGGGCAAGGCTACTGGGTGAAATTGGGCATCTTCCGTCCAGGGTTCGGGACTTTGGGCGGTGCCCTGTCTGATGGTTTTCGGGTCTAAGCATGTTCACACAGTGCCGCAGACTTAGAGCATGAATTTGTGCAAGAGCCAGACTTCCGGAATTGAGAAACCGTTCCGCAACAAATGAAACAGGTTGAACTCTGCCGAAGTGGAGCCGGCTTAGAACCTAGAGTTGCCTCAGTTTGGTGAGTGGCAAAGCCAGTGGCCCCACTGTCAGGATGAACGGTATATATGCTCCGAACTCTAGAATGATTCACAAGACCTACTGCATACAACCCAGCAACTAGCCTAAAGCCCTAGAACCCCACTGCCTTGTGCCCGAAATTCATCGCCACACTGTTGTCAGGTACAGGCAAGGTGATACCTACCCAGGCGAGCACCCCAAGTTACCAGATCATTGAAGTGAGTTTTGCCGTGAGTGATGGCGGTAGATCTGAGGACAGGGGCAGTTTGCTGTTTCTGTTGACAGACGCTGGTGCAGGCCATGGGTGAGCATGTGCTCTTCGTGCAGTGGGGCACGTGGCGAGAGCTTGGCATGGCAGCTCAGAGCGGAGCTGCGCAGCGCTGGAAGGCACAAGGTCTCGGCAGCATTTCAAACACAGCCCATTGGCCATTGCAAGCGATTTGATCAAGTTTTGCAAGATGATCATACAGCTTCATCCAGTCATTGAGTGCAAACGTGAAGATTTCGCTTCATCCAGAAAGCAGTGCGGAACAAGTCGAACCAAAGTCTGTGTCGTATGCTCCGGCTAATGCGAGGCGAGCCTCGAGGAAACGGTTGTGGTCGTCCACCTTGCGTATGTTCCACCCCGTATCACCCCGTCAACCACTGTCCGTTTGCATTCTACCCCACTGCGTGTTGCATGCTTGATTTTTGCGTGGCGCACTTCTGAACATTGTTGATGTTGTGTCGGACTCTAGGCCGGTGCATCGAATTGTGACATGCCACCAGATACATGGACAAAAGTGCAAGGCGCTCTGAAAGCTGATACGCTTTTTGGAGCTGACCTTGTGGCTGTGTTCTCAGCTGAGGTCGGCATGGCGATCCTTTCAGGATCCCTGCACGCAAGCATCATCGCAGCTTGTCCGGTTTACTGGACGCAGTACCTAAAGCAGCCACCCGGCAGAGACTCATTCAAAGACTTCGGGAACACCGTTCAGCGAAGATGACAAGTCTGTCGAAGGATTTGCGTATGGGTTTCGCAGGTTGTTGTTAGGTCTTAGGTGTATTGCCCGTATTGCTGACAAACCTCATGGCCTTATCGCAAGACACAGGTTTGGGCAACCGTGCCACCGTTCCTGGGCTTGCAAACCAGTCTCGATGCCACATGTTGAAAGAAGCAATCGAGACTGCTGCTGACAGCAGGCTTCCAAGAAGCCAGCCATGGAAGTACCGGTCTGAATTCTGAATGAGATGGGGCTTCGGGCGACCACCAACACCATAACCGTGGAACAGGCAGGGCTGAGAACTGAGTGCGCATTCAACGTAGGTAGGTATTTTCCCTCGCTGCCGTGTCTAAGGTGGAGTCCCTGGTGCTTGAGGTTGCGAGGGATGTTGCGGGCGCTGTTGGAGTACAGGACGCCATAACTTGCAATGTGTGCATTGCTTGCTACGTGACTTGCAGGCATAGGAGCCGCTGATGGAGGATGGAATGGATTCGCTTGCGGCCCCTTAGACAAGTACGAGGATTTGGAACATCTCGTTTGGTGGGAAAAGGTCGGTGATCGTCCAGGGTGATCTGTGCGTACTCGACCGAGGCTGTTGAATTCCGGAATCGTTTGTCCAAGTCAAGTTGCCAAACACGTAGATCTTTGACTACCCCACGGTCGCTGCGATTAGTGATTTTGCTGTCGCCCAACTGGGTCCTCCAGCAGATGCAGTGCTGGAGACTGCCGGAAGGTCGTTGCACTCTGGTTCGTCTGCCTCAGTTCAAGGAGCGGCAGCCACTTTGCCGGGTCGCCGTGACGATGGCTGCACAAGAAAGATTCCGTCATTGAGGTCCCATTTGCTCGTTCGGAGCATGACGTTTACTACAGCTCAGACACAGAAGTTGCTGGAAAGACGTATGCCTGCCATGGTGGCTTCATCGAAGGTACCTTGATATGTTGAAGAAGCTGCTTTGCAGTTTTTGCCCGTACCGTCAGCACTTAGGACCATGAGATCAGACGATTCAATTTCTCACTTCAAGCGTGCGGCATGCTAATGTCAATGTAGTACTGTATGGCATCCATGCATCATACTAGGGCAGACGGAAACCCAGATTCCACAAGATGTCGGACTTGCCAAGGTGCTGAGCTGTTCGATCCCTCTGTTTTCGCGAGCAGCTCATGGATTCCTGCATTGGGGTCTTCGTGGGTCAATGCCAATATGACTGGGGTGACAAACAATGTGAGACTTGTGTTGTTTTGCTGTGAGGTGAAATCGCATTGTGTAAGCAGGGAGGCCTCTCCGACCTGCAGTTGGCCGTTGAGCATCGCAGTTTCATTCAGAAGCTTCATGATAGGTTAAGAACTGAGCACGGAGGGTCTCCGTCTCTGCAGTTTCCCAGAAGTGGCGACTGAGTGATCGGGCCAAGTGGAAGAGGGAGCAGCATGGGTTCACATGATATGTCAGAAAGTCATCACTCGAACGAAGACTACTCCGGTACTTCGGACTAGCGGGGGCGGGGGGAAACGGCTCAGAGCTATCAAAGGCCCCTGCCAAGCAAGAACCTGACGTCTCAACATGCAGGCGCTGAATCCTTGCGTTGGTGGGATCACCGGAGTCTATGTAGCCCAGTCTGCCTTACAGCGGAGCCTGAAGCCAAGAGGCCGGCGCAACCGTCATCGACTGGAAAGAGCCCGGGTTGGATGCTCAATGGGGTCGGTGTAACTGCGGCTGATCTGTGCCGGTGCCCAACCACGTTCTAAACCGCGCGAGACCTGCGAAGACACTGTGTAGTTTAGTTGCAGAAGAGCTGCATGGTGGGGCAGACCCAAATGCTTTTCTTTGTCCTTTGGTGTTGCACTTCTACCGGTGATGATTGTCCTGGCAGTGGTAGTGCTGCTGGGGGCGGTAGTACGGGCGGTGATTTTGCTGTCATCGGTGGCAGTTGAGGTCTGTGGGGGGCTGGGGCTGGTGCTTCCCGTGGCAAGTCGTAGTGGCATGTGACAAACCATGGCAGTGGCAGGCTGCCGGACCTTGCAGCCCAGCCAGAGTGCTGAAAGCTACTCCGACCAGAATTTGCTGGGACATTCGCTGCTGGAGATGAACAAATACCCGAAAACTCCAAGCGATGGACAGGACTGGTTCGTGATGATTTCAGCCGGAGACCAGTTCAACCCCTACACTGGCAATGGTATGTCAGCTTCAATCAGTGCAAACCGCGTTTCGCTCATTCGCTGCATCTAGTTGGCTCCCTCGATAGCTACTGTCTTTGAAGAGACTGCCGGCATCTGGTGAGAAGTCAATCTTCGTTGCTTGACTAAGGTACGTTTTTGGACTGAAGGGACTGCGTCTGACATGCGACACTGCCTGTTCGTCTTCCCTGGTTGCTGCCGATGCAGCTGCACGGATGCATGATGATGCATGGTTCTGCTTGATTTTGTGCCTGACTCTATCCCAGAATTGCCACGATCACGCTTCTGCTCGCACTCAACTGAGGTGCTGTCTTCTCTACATCGCAGAACCGCAGAGGGCACATTGGCTGCAGGAACAGATCTCATTCTTGGCCCTGCTCCTTACATTGCCTTGAGCCAGGCAGGCGCTTTCGCACCATCTGTAAGTTTCATAGGGTCATCCTCGCCAGGCTGAGATGCTTTCGAAGGATGGCCGCTGTTTCACCTTTGACAAGTCAGCAAATGGCTTTGCTCGTGGAGAAGGTGTTGGATGCATTTTGTTGAGTATGGCAGATGAAACTAGCAAGCGCCAGTGGGGCCCTGCGCAGCCAGAGCGTTGATCCGGGGCACTGCGGTAAACCAGGACGGACGTTCTGCGTCACTGACAGCGCCCAACGGCCCATGCCAGTGATCATGCCAGCAGCTAGCTTTGCGAGCTGCGCTCTCGGAGGTTTCGGCAAGACCCAGTGAGGTGCTTCACGCGCCGGAACTGCCCTTGGGGATCCTGTTGAATTGGATGCTCTCGATCTCTCAAGACTGTGCTGGGCACCGATTCCGTTGCTGCCCGGTTTGGTCTTGGCCTTCCTGACATTCATTCTACAACTAAGGCACCTGGAAGGTTCTGCAGGTATTGCTGGTCTACAGTACTCAAAAGCGTCCACATGTTGGAGAAGAAGCAGGTTCCAGCTAATCTACACTTCCAAAGCTTGAACCCCCATATCGACCTGGAGGACTTCCAGGCTGATCTGTCATGCTGCAAAGACGTTGTTTTTGATATTGTTGCAATTTGTGCACGTATGAAGATACACGTTGTGTGTACCGTGGCTACCAGTGCTCTGAGTAGACAAAAGTGCGTGCGCATGCCCAATGGTATAGTGCCTTATTCTGCTCAACACTTATAACTTATACCGGTATTATACAATCAGTGCTTGTGGTCAGTGATTTTTGCCAACTATAGGTTATCAGCCGTATAGCTTTCTGCTATAATTACGGCCTGGTCTACAAGTGGTTACAATCGGTGCATGAGTGATTCTACGGAACTTCTGCCTGACCCTTTCCTAACTCCAATGACGGGTAGCCACACAGGGGCAGCCGTTCCGTCCTTAAGTCTCCCACCTTCGGGTGTGGTCCCGGCCTCAATTCAGCAGTTCAATGTGTTTGCACCACAATACGGTGTAGAAGTACATTTGAACCAAATGAGACTCCAGATCGGAGAACTGGAATCCCTCGCCGAAAGTAGACACAGGCAATACGTAGCCAACTGTGAGGAGGCTGCTGCCATTGGACTAGCAGACGTGGAACAGCATGCTGAGAAAAGGCATGTGCAAGTAGTGTCAGAACTCCAAGCGGCTTTGGCCCGTAGTGAGTTCAAATCAGCAACGCGTGAAAAGGCATCGGTTGCCGAGATGTCCAAGAACTTAGCCGCTTAGCCAAGAGCAACAAAAACTGATTGCAATGTCACTTGATTTCCAGCTGGAGAAAAGTCAGTTTGTGCAAGGATTGCAAGAACAAGCGCAACAGCATGTCGGGAATTCACAAGAAGTCATGCTGGAGCAATTCCGCGCCAACTTTGAGCTTTACAAAACCAAGCAAAGGGAAGAACATGAGGAAGTGGTTTGTGCGCTAAGGGTTCAGAACGACAAGCTTCAGGAAGGTTTGGACTCCGCTGAAAGAGCTCTGGAGAAAGCACTGGGGCAGCTGCAACAAAAGCCTCCAGCTACCCCAAAGGGTCAGCCAGCTGCCTCATTCAAGCCCAAAGCTCCCCAAGGACCTTTGTTTTCTGTGCCTTCTGTGCTTCCCCAAGGTCCCAAGGTGCTAGGAACTTGTTCGAGTCAATGAACAGCCTGCACAGCCGACTGTACCAGGAACACCAGGACGCAGTGTGCCCAAGGCAGCAGGACCGGCGGCCCATCCAGTGGCCGAGTCCGGCGCGCCGTCCACTGATGTCATGAATGCCAGTCTTCTAGAAACCCAGATGGCAAGTCTTCATGGACTTAAGAACCTGAAGACAGAACCCAAGGAAGACTCAGGCAAGCCCAAGGTGAAGGAAGCGGAAACGATCAACCTTCCGGAGTTTCCTAACCCTGAAACCTATAGATCCTGGAAAACAACAACACGAGAGGCAATGCGGGCAGCATCGGATTCGCCCTGTGAGGCATTCGCGTGGGTGATGGAACCAT
This sequence comes from Symbiodinium sp. CCMP2592, assembly GCA_905221615.1. NCBI lineage: Eukaryota > Dinophyceae > Suessiales > Symbiodiniaceae > Symbiodinium > Symbiodinium sp. CCMP2592. The sequence goes on along the minus strand of CAJNDT010001094.1, from coordinate 64,526 downwards.
ACGACAAGAATGCATCCCACGAAAATCATCTTTGGGGAGGCTTGGGATTGGGAGCAGTCACAGTCGGGAAACTCGAGAATTCCAAGCGAACAAGGAGTGCAAGGGCGAAGAATGTCGCGTGCCGGAAGTGCTGCCACGGGCGGCATCAGCAGCGACTCTGCCCGTGGAACAGAAGGCAGTGACGAGCAACATCGGGGCTCGCCGAGGGACGGCTGGGCCGAAGATGGCACCTGGCGGGGAGAGCCCGCTGGGTGGAGTGGCCGGGAGGAGAAGGAGAATTGGAGCTATGCACCGGGCCACCGGAACGAGGGCTACTATGAAGGCTCTGAGAACTGGAGCTGGAAGAGTGGTCGCGGCGGCGGAAAAGATGGACGCTGGAATCGAAAAGTGGATGGAGTCAGTGGAATGCCGACGATGGAGAAAGGGCCTCCTCCGCAGGAAGATCTCCGGCACCTCCCCACCTATCTTCAAGGCGAAGCCGCAGGAGTCCTATGTCGAGTGGAAGAGGAGTGTGGAGTTTTGGATAGGGGGTGAGGGCAGCCAACTTCCCGCAGAGTTGGTCGGGCCACGGATGATTGTCCAGTTAAAGGAGAGGGCGACCCAGCTGGTCAAGCATTTGTCGAACGAGGACGTGAACAAGTCCGGCGGCAAGGAGGTGATCTTCCAGGCTTTGGAGAAATCGCCGCTGATTCGGCAACTGGACAAGCGTCGTGTCGATGAGCACCGGCGGCGACTGATGTCGCTCAACCGTGCCCTTGGAGAGTCCATGGAGAGCTACGTCACGCGGGCGTCGATCTCCGGACCCACCAGCTTTGGCGGCCGAAAGTGGCAGGCAGCGAGCAAGTTCCTCTTGGCAGTATAAGGGGGAGGGCTGCGGGCAGGGCTATCAGGTTTTCGCTACGATTGGTATCGCCATCAATGAGATCATGTGGTCTATGAAGGAGCTAGCCTACAAGATCATCCTAGATATAGGCTGCATGCGGTCGGTTGCCGGTCTCGAATGGACAAACTTGTTGCTCAAACGTTGGAAGGCTGAAGGGCGGTGGTGACGCGTCTTTAAGGAGAATGAAGCCTTCAAGTTTGGGGACGGCGAGGTGCTGTTTAGTCGTTTTCGGGTGAACTTTGTGGGGACCTTTGCAGGCAAGCCGGTGGTGTATGCGTTCAGTGTGGTCCCCGGGTCATGTCCACCTTTGTTCTCTCGTCCGGGATGCACCCAGATTTGGGCGGTCATTGACTGTGAGCGTCATCAGGTTTCTGCTCGGCGACTTGGAGTGTCGGGGTACGGTGCAGGGCAAGACGGCGGTTACTACACGATGTCCGTTGATGAGTGTGTCAGTGAGTGCGTGCAGCTGCCCGATGACTTTAGCATGCCAGTGGGCAAGGACATCATGCCAATCAGTGCCGAGCTTTTGGCTTCTCAAGCTACCGGCGAGAGCCCTGGAGTCCCTTGTGGCGCACATGGCATCACCCTCGCCGGAATGCAAAATCTGCAAGAGCTACGAGCACCGCACCCGCGACTGGCCGGAGGTCTTCGACAGCGAGAGCTTTGTCATGACGTGCCCGACCGAGATGGCGGTGGATGCCGGGGACGAGCCGGCACGCGTGCGCAAGGCAGTGAAACCGAAAGGGGCCTGCCCGAAGACCGCGCCGCAGGCTTCAAAGGAGAAGACCCTCCGAGCGGAGTTCGAGACCGACCAGCTGACCATGGAGGAGGCCGAGTTCATCCGGAAGAGGCGGGAGAAGCAGGCAGCAGCGGCAGCCAAGGCCCGGGATCGGAAGGCGCTGACCGGGCAGTTGGGGGATTACCCGTCACTCAGGCAATGTTGGAGCGAGGAGTTGGGAATGAACATCGCAGCGTCTACTGCCAGCAGGATGCGGACACGGGGACCGACGCTGGAAACGCAACCGTCGTTGGCTGGCCAGTCTCTTGGGGAAGGAGATCGTGGCGTTGTTCGGTCACTTCGGGTCGATGAGGCAGAAGTTCCACGACCCAGCGCTGGCGCAGCTCATGTGAGTGGTGGGCCGCGGCGGCCGAACCGCGGGACAATGCAGAAGCTGAAGCGCGGGGTTCGGGACACGCTCGGGGTGATCAAGGCTGTCGAGGAGGTCGCCGCTGAAGAGACCAAGTGGGTCCTCCTGGAAGTGTTCGCGGGTGCCGGTGAATTGTCACGACGAGCTGCGACCCGAGGATGGCGAGTCTTGGATCCAGTGGACATTACTTGTGGATGGGATTTGACTCGCCCAGAGGATCGGCGAAGGCTCTAGGAGATCGTGACGAAGGAGAAGCCGGACCTGATCACGATTGCCCCGTCGAGTGGACCGTGGAGCTCATGGGAGCCTATTTGTGAGGACGCTGATGGGCATTATGGGCATCGGCGGGAGCAGCTGCCGCTGTGGAAGTTGGCCGGGGAACTGTGGGGTCAGCAAGTTGAGGCCGGGCGATGATCGAGCAGCCGGCCCAGTCTCGTGCTTTTGAGCTTGAGTACATGTTGGGGACGATGTGGTCCGAGCAGTAGTACATCAATGTGCCTTTGGCCTCAAGGACCCCGAGACGTTTCGTGTTTTTGTTCACGTATGTTTTAGAGGCATGTGAATCTATAGCACATCGCAGCACTGGCTCTAGCACTTGAGCCATCTTCAAAAGCAAGATCGTAGCCTTAGCTGCTGCCCAGTAGCTCGTGTCTCTGCCTTAGAGTCCAGCCATGTTGCCTGCAGACATAGTTGTTCCCTTGACTATGTTTCAGTGGGAGCTTGCCCAAGACCCGCCTTCGCCCAGGCCTTCGCCTTTGCCTCCGCGGTGGATTCGTCCCCCGGACTTTGCCTTTGCCCCAGCCCGTCTAGCCGCCCATGACTGGGCTTGGTATGTCGTGACTTTCACAGAGTGTTTTGCCTTGGCGCCCCACGAGGGTCAGCCTCTAGAGCCATGCCTCCAGGAATTCTTGTTTTCCTGGACTGTCTGCCCTCGCATCCTTATTTGCCTTGAGGTGCATGAGTGGCTGCCTTTGATATTAGCCAACGATGAGTGCCATCAGCTCATGTGTGAGATGGTCTTTTAGACAGCCTTCTGCTGCCCAGGCCCCGGCCAGGCCCTCAGTCAGCTTATGTTGCCTCAGCTGGACCCATATTTCGTGCCTTTGCGCATCCTGCCATATGCTTGGCACTGGCCTGGCCTCCTCGATGCCTTGCCTCTTCCAGGTGTTATGGGTCAGCCTTTAGGTACTGGCCTGCCCGACCTTCTTCTTTCAGGTACCGTCGGGCCACGCATTCTGCTCTTTGCCGGGGGTCCCTCGTGGCTCCCCTTGGCCTTACTTTCGCAGGAGACACATGAATATATGGTTTCACACTTGGATGTATCCGACTAGCCTCTCAGGTCCTTGCCAGTGCCCCAGATGCCTTCTTCAGGGTCGGCATGGCTCGGTCCTCAGCCGTCAGAGCCTGATTCGGAATTATCCCCGGGAGCCTCTCGGGCATCAGCCCCGGCTGCCCCTGCCTCCTCCCAGCCGGATACGTCTCCGCCTCAGCCAGCCTTCTTGCCTTTAGGAGGGGGATACCAGAGCTATCACTTCCTCCCTCCAGCCTATTTTGAGCGCTTTGCTCTCTCGCCTCAAGGTTCCGACACGGGCAGCTTTGATTCAGGAAGTGTCTGGCTATGCCCTCCCAGCCCTCCAGCCTCCAGCCGCTCGGGTAGTTCCCAGGCTTCCAGCCTGGACTCTGCCCTGCCTGGCCTACGATATCGACACCCCTCGCCTTGGCGCCCGTTTCGGGTCCCCATCCTTTGGATTTTTCAGCCTTGCCTTTGCCGAGTACTTTGGTTTGCAACCAAGGAACTTCGCGAGCCTATTTTAGGATGGAGCCTTGAAGGGATGCTCTTTGGGGTCGCCCCTTGCGCCAACATTTTGCTTTTCGCCGGATCTAGCCAGGAGGTGGCAGCCCTCTGTTTTCTTAACAAGGCCTGCCACGACTACATAGCCGAGCGCATTGCCAAGGCCACAGCTTGACTCGCCATTGCCGTTGGTCCTTCGGGATCCCCAGCCTCAGCGGTCATGCCGGCCCGCCAGCCTTGGTGCTTATGCCCTGCCCTCGCTCAGGCACTTGCAACTCATTGGTCGTTGCAGCCTCAGCCGCCCTGTGCCTTCGCGAAAAGCGGTCCGACCCAGCCGACACTTGAAGCCTTCTATCAGCCCTTTCCTTGAACTTGCTCTGCTGCTGCGCTCTGCTCCTCCAGGTCTCTTCGAGCCAAGGCCGGCACCCCAGCCGCCCAAGCCTGTCTTAGCTTGTGCAAAGATGTTGGTCAGAGCAGGACTTCGCTGCCCCTCTTGCTTTCAAATCAAGCCTCATTTGCAGAAACCCAGTTCTTCTCCTGCCGCGCCGGCCGCATTAACGCCAGCCTTCAGCTCTTCCTCCTTAGGCACCCAGCCTGACTCTGCCGATTTTTCCGGCTCTACGTGACCCATTTCAGCAACTTGCCTCAGCCTCAGTTGTCTCGGCCGAGCGTCCCAGCTTTGTGTTGCTTCAGCAGCCGCTCTGGCTGCAGCTAACCATGAAGGGCAGCCAAACCACCAGGCGCCAGGACCGTGCCCAGCGCACGCCCTGGCCTTCGTCCAGCAACAGCCCTGCCATGCAATGGCATCAGGGACAGCCGACCTCCAGCGTTTCTACTTTGTCAGCTATGGGCCGTATGAACGCGGGCCTGTCCGGCCCTCTTGCCTTTGATCCAGATACCAGCTCAGCCTATGAAGCCTTGCAGCCCCAGCCGTCCACTCAGGATTTCAGCCAGGAGCCTTCCGAAGAGCCTACCTTGCTTACTCTCCTGGACAAGTTACGAGCCTTGGAAGCCAGGATTGGAATACTCGAAGCCGATCGTCGTGGCGCTCAGCAGGCTTTGTGGCACCACAGCAGGCGTGCCCACGAGAATCCCCGCCTTCGTTGCCTTCTCTCGCCTTGGGTCTTCATCAGCGCCAAGATAGATGCCGTCAAAATACGCCTTGATCAGGTTTATGCCAGGTTGGCCGGCCTTTTGCTTACCTTGCAACAGGCCTTCCCAGCCATCGCGCCCTACTTTACAGAAGGGGCCGTCGATGCATGCCAGTATCATGGCCCCTCAGCCTTGCTGGACTCTGAAGGAGATCCCGAAGCCTAGCCTTTCTTGCCTTTGCTGGAAAAGAAATTTCGTCGGCCTGCGGCTTCTTGCACTCTCAGGGATTGTGTGCCTTCCACCTAGCCGAGGCTCAGCCTTCTTCAGGCCAGCGGGGGGGATTCCGCCGACATTTTCCCCTCGCGCGCCTTGCCAGGTCGCCCTCGATCCAGCCTTCGCCTTGGCCAGGACACTTTGCCTGCACAGTTTGCTGTTTGCTCTAGCGGTTGCCTTGCAATTGACTCTGCCCCTCAGCTTCCGTTGCGCAAATCCTATGGGAGCGTCAGCCTCTGCCCCAGCCATGGCCTCCGACCATGATGCCTTCGCAGAGTGGATGAAGACCCTCGGTCCAGCCGACATAGCCAGGATCCGAGAGATGCATTCGGCTTCGGCGCAATCTGCAGCCAATACAGCCGTACAAGACGACCCTCGGCCTTCTGCAGATAATGATTCTGGCCTTTCGCCTCGTAGCCGTCTGATTTATGCAAATCAAACAGCCTGGTATCATGCTCAAAGGGGCTGTTATACCGGTCCGATCCCAGCCTGCTTTGACTATGTCCCACCTCAGGACATGGACGACCTTTCTGACGCCAACGTCGTCGAGCCTTCTCAGCCTTCCACAGCACATACGGCCAATGTGGCAGCAGCCCAAGCAGCCGACGAGCCTTTGGTGCCACCGAGCACCCTCATTCCGCCTTCCCCTGCCGACGGTGTCACCGAAGAACCGGTTGCGGAGGAGGGGGAATTTATGCCTATGGAGGAGCCTTCGGCCTCCACGCCTTCGGCAGCCTTTCAGGCCCAGGAACAGTCGGTTCTCTACACCATGATGGGGAAGGAGGTCGACATGAATGCGGTCGTCGCTGCAGCCTCGCATCAACAGCCTTTCCCCCTGCTCTTCTTCGACAGCGACGCCCAGGGCAGGCCAATCAACCGCCATGAACTTTGGCAGCTTATTAGACGCCCTGATCTGGGCGTAGCCAGGAAAGAAGGTGCATACCTCCCAGCGGAGTCCTTCGTACTCAACCCCCCACCCAGCTTTTTCCCTCAGTTCCCTCAGGCACCAGTAGGGGCCTCAGCGGACGCTTCCCCAATGGCACAGTCCAAAGCCGACCCACCACCCATCAAGGCGGTGCCCAAGGGGGCAGTGATGCCGCCAGCCAAGACGCCACCCTCCACCAAGCCCACACAGCCTCAGCAGTCTCCCAAGCCGCAGCAGAAGCGCCCCCCGGAGGTCCCGCCGCACTGGAAGCCTCCGTCACAGCAGATTTTCTTGCCGGAATCGGGCAAATCTCAGCCTTCCCAGCCTTCGGAGATCCCAACCAAAGCCATTCCACAGCCGCAACCTTCCCCGCCGCCAAAGCCACAACAGCCGGTGCAGCCTAAGCCGGACACGCCGGCCCCTTCGGCGATCCCGGCGGCCACCCCACAGCCTTCTCCGGAGCCAGCGGCCAGCAGCTCAGCACCGGCCGAACCCTCAGCCTTTCACGATCAAATTCGTGAGAATGTGCTTTTCAAGCCAGAGTTTATGCCTTCCGAGCACCAGCCCAAGTACTCTGGGCCGTATCGCCCACAGGAGCCTTTTGGTCTAGCCATAATTTGGGACTGCCGGACCTGGATCAACTACTTTGGAGGAGAGCCTTCCGACGCCGCAGTCGAGGTGGACACGGACACCTATTTCTATACGGTGGAACCGCCGCCTCAGCCAGCCGAGCCCTCAGCCGATGCCTCCTCCCAAGAGGAGGAAGATCCTTCAGGAGCCGACACCCAGACATACCCGCCGTGCCCGCCTTTACCCGAGTTCTTTTCTGCTGACTCGGGCGTCTTGCGGTATTGGCACATGGGCGCCGTGGGGTCTAACAACCCCAGGAACATGGGTAAGCAATCTGTGCCTACCATGTGCCCTCAGGACCTCGGCAGCCTTCCCGAAGCCTTGTTTGACCGCCGAAAAAACATTACCATCCCGCCGCCTTCCACGCCTTACCAGTACAGGCCACCAGCCATGGCACTGCCACGCTTGCCTTGTCCCAATATGCGCAACTGCATTATTGTTCCCAGCCTTACACTGCCGCATACCTACGAGCTCGACCCAGCCTTTGCCAGGATGTATTATATGGGGAGCCGCGGCGAAATGCGCTGCGGTATCCCATGTTCTACAGTGCCGTTCTGCCCTTACCATTCAGCCTGCGGCCGTGAGCTCAATAAGGGCTCGGTCGAGCATGAGGACAAGCACTCGGGCCACCAGTGCTCGCGCTGCAAGGAATTTACAGACCTTGGGCGCAGCCCTTTTGAATGGTTTTCAGCCGTGCCGTCCCAGGCAGCCTTAAGGCGCTGACTAGCCCTTTAGCCTTCCAGCCTTCGTTGCCTTAAGTTCGGTAAGCTGCAATAGATTACTTGTCGTTTGTTTTTGAAGGCTACGGGCCCTTGGCCAGGCTAGCCACAGACAGCCGCCGCCGGCAGTTCGCAAAATAGCCCTGCAGCGTGCAGCTTGCCTTGCCCCAACTTTTGCACGCTCCCATTTGCACCACCGGCCGCAGGACCATCGACAGCTCTGCCGCGACCTCAGACTTGACCCTGCTGTTCTCTTGCCTGCTCTAGCCCCCTTCGGCCTTGCCTCAGCTCGTCATGGATCCAGACCCAGAGCAGGACGAGGGTAGCTGCCTCGACTCATGGAGCCCGGTCAACAGCAGCCACAGCGACTCTCAGCGAACAGGGAGGTCTCTTCCGGCTCCTCTCTAGACCCTGTCCGGCCTGCTTCACCCAGACGACAGCCAGCCGTCGGCCTCTCAGTCTGGACGCAGCAGAAGCCCGAGCACTTCACGGGCCCGCCAGCCTCTGCCGAGCTCAGCCTTTGTGGCCCGCCGGTTTCGGAAAGATGTTAGCCCTATCCCGCCAGGAACAGATGCCGTTATTCTCCTGCCTCTTCAGACAGTGCACAAGGCCGCGCCAGGATTGCCACCTCCAAGCCGCCCGCCGGGAGTGCGTCCGGTGCCGCCGTTCTCGGTCCTCAGCCTTATTCGGCCGAAGTCCATGCATTTGCCTTTGCCCCCAGGTCTGCCGCCACGCCCTCGGTACCCGCCCTCTCTGAGCAAGGGAGGTTTAGCCCAACCTCCTCGAGTGCAGCCGCACTGGAGCCCCGGCCTCTTAGGCTACAGCAGCCCTTTATGCAAGCCACTGCCTCGCCTACCGCCAGGAGCCTCATGTACGTTGCCCCTCAGCCATTGCAGCCGGACGCGACGAGGCCCCGAGGTCCGATATTCCATGTGGACGACCTGCCTTCCAGACCAGCCTCGTCACCGGCCTCCACCCGACCGCCCCGCCTGCCTAATACGGTCAGGCCGACGGCGGCCCGGCACAGATCACCAGGAAAGGCCAGGAAGCTTCCAGGAAGGCCAAGGCCCTCGATCAGTGGAAGGAGCTTCTCTGGCTCCTCGGAGAGTCCGCCGACCTTTACCGGAGCCTTCAGGAAGCTAAGTACTCGCAGCAGCTGCTTATGCAGAGTATCAGCCCCTTCACAGCCGGGACCCTCGAGACCTATCTAGCCGCATGCCGTCAGTTCGTGGAGTACATAGTGCTGAACAGCCTCGACATAGCTTCTATCTCAGTAGCCAATCTGGGGGACCTCTATGGGCATGCCAATCAAGCCTAGAGGAAGATCGAGAGGTTTGTCGCACAGGCCCTAAGCCCATGCTCAAAGCTCTAGCCTGGCTAGCGAAGACGGCAGGCCTTCCACAGCTGTCCTCTATCCTCTCAGACCGCCTTATCCGCTCCTTCGCGGCGCAAGCGGAGACCGACAGAAGGGAAGCGCTCCCGCTCCCTCTAGCAGTGGTTGTCGCATGGGAGCGCCGCATATGCCAAGCGGACTGTCCTCTCGAGGTATGCCTTCTCCTTGGGGGGTTCTTGCTGGCCCTGCATGGCGGCCTTCGCTTCGGCGACCTCCAGCGCATCAGCCTTAAAAGCCTTTCGCTTACTGGCCATAGCCTCAGGGGAGTCTGCTGGCATACCAAAACCACCAAACGGGGTCAGCCTTTCGCGGTGCGCCTGCATGGCATTTCCGGGAGAGACCCGGCCAGCCTCTGGGTGCTGCCCTTTCTAAGAGCGGTACAGATAGCCTGGGAGCGCACAGAAGCGTTATACGGAAACCGCAACTGCCCAGACTTCATTCTGCCTACTCTGCATAACCTAGGGGGTTTCCCGGGTAAGCCGGCCACAGCGTACCACCAGCCTATGTCCTACAGTCAAGCACTCGGGAGCCTCAGGTACTTCACAACAAGCCGACATCTGGGGGGCTCCTCACCAGATTTGCTCACTCCCGAGGAGGCGTCTGCCTTCACAATGCATAGCCTCAAGGTCTGCCTACTCAGCGCCGGCGCTCAGCTACAAGCAGCCGACAAGATACGACAACAGCAGGGGCACCATAAGAGCCCTAGCGTGCAGCTGTACGGCAGAGACGATACCCTCGGAGCATTAGCCCTACAAACTGAGGTCACGTCAGCCTGCGCATCGGGTTGGCGGCCTACCCGGCCCATAGCCAGGGGCGGCCAGCACCCGACTATTGAGCCACCGTTCCAGGTCCACTCCTCTTTGCCGCCTGTAACATTCCAGCTTTCCGCTCTGGGCCAGGGATTGAGCCGTTTCATTTATGCCCGAGAGATCGAAGTCGAAGCCACCCCCGACGACACACAGCCTGCCTTCCTGGACGATAATCCGCCGCAAGCTCCGCCTTTATCTGCAGATGACACCCAGCACGAGGCCGATGACCAGACTCTACCGCCAACGATACCTGCCGACGACATTGAGGCCCTTCTAGTCGAGAGCTTCGCGTCAGCCAGGGACGACTCGTCCGATTCGGAAGATCTCGGCCGCCAGCCAGTGCTACACGAAATCAAGCTTTTCCAGAATGGGCCATGGGGCTCCATACATGCACAGCAACTTGGAGCGGACAAGGCGGCCTGTGGTACTCTACGTTCCACGGCAGCCTTCTCCCCATCCGCTCCCAATGTAGCCTTCTTCTGCCGCAGAGCGGCCTGCCGACGCCTCTTGGACGCCCTGCCATAGCGCCGGAGCCAAAACTCGCAGCGCCTCCTGCATTGCCTCCCGGAGCCGATGTTGATCTGCCTGCCTCCGCAGCCATTTGGCTCCCCAGTTTTGCCCCCTCGTTCAGGGTTTTCCCGCAGCATGGCAGCCCCAGAACCATCTGAGCTGGCAGCTTTTCTGCAGACCCAACGGGTCCACGAGGTAGTTAGCAGCGGTCTCGCCCTCAAGGGGCTGGAGACCGTGGAGGACCTAGCCTTCGCACACCCCGATCTCAACAGCTTCGATACCTTCTTGCAAGGTCTGTCTGCATCAGACCTCAGTGATATGGGTGTCTCCGACGCATTGCACTCAGTCCAGTCTGCCAGAGCCAGGAAAGCCTTGCGCACGGCGCATAAAGCCCAGGAAGCACCTCAGCCCTCGCTTGCCTTCACCCCGCCGTCACTTCCAGCAGCCATAGCCCCATCCCAGTCCCCTTCCTCATGGATGGAACACCTCCCGCCTAAGCTCAGCTCGGAAGTCGTCCAGGAGCTGGTCTCGACCTTCAAAGCCAACTATCCAGGAGAGCTTCTGGACGACGATACCATGCCTTCCATCCGCCTACTCAGTCTGGTTCAGCACAGCCTTCAGCCAGGAGAAAAGCTTAAGTGGATCCCCTGGCAACTCCGCCTCAGCTCCAAACAGTATTCCGAAATTATGGAAGCCAAGTCATCCAAGCCGTTGCGAACGGAGGCGCAATTGCTGGCATCAGCCATATATGATGATACTCCAGAAATGGCCGTCTCTCATCTGCGCCTATCGGTGTCTTGGCTTCAGCGCATCCAGACAGTCTTTAGGAACGCGTGGGCCCTGTGCGGCGCCGCACACCTGAACAATTTGAAAGCCTTCGACAAGCGAGTCGAGCACCTTGCCCTCCCAGATCTAGCCGACTCCTCTCTCCGAGGGCCTACCACCCAAGAGCTCCTGGCAGCCGACCGAAAGATTTGGGGCACCATTTCCAGCCTCGTCACTACCGGGTGGAGCCTTGATGAAGCCCTCTATGAAGTGACCAGCGTACGAAGCGACCTAGCTAACCTACTCCAGCCACGCCCTCGCCCCCGCCGACACAGCAGGGGGACAAGGGCCGCAGACCTAACGGAGGGAACCCTCCCCCCCCGCCAAGCAAGCGAACCCGCCTTACGGGACAAGCGGACGACAGAGCCACGGGGAAAGGGGGAAAGGGCAAAGGACGGGGGAAAGGCCTTCACAAGCCGGACAGTCCTTCAAAATCCGAAGCCTGGCCCTCTAATTGGGTTCTTAAAGCCAAGGGGAAGGTGCTGTGCAAGCGTTACCAGCGCAATCTGTGTGCCATTCCGAACTGTAAGTTCGCGCACCTGTGTGCTGTCCGCGGATGTGGAAAGGAGCATTGTGCCATCGACCACGATAAGAAGCCTTCCTGACTAGGCCCAGCAACAGTCCCTCAGCCGGAAGAACAGCCCTCCCAGCCTCACGCGCAGGCAGACTCCGCCGTGTCCGCTCAGCCATCCGCGGCAGCCGCTTCTGCACAGGCTCATGCATCGCCAGCCTTAGCCACAGCACCCGTTCCGCCTAGCCAGCCTTCCCGGTCGCAGCAGACCCCGCTTCCTAACCCAGGGGGGGGCCCTTCGGGCAGGAAGTTTGCTAACAGGGTTTGGACAGCCATCAGCCGTCGCCAGGCGACAAAGCCTAGTCCGACCCCTAGCCTTAAGACCCTAGCAGTCAGCCCTCACATACCCATAGGAGCCTCCTGCTTGCGCCAAGCTCAAGATGCCAACGTCTGCGTTATCGACCTCTCCAAGGAAGACCCACAACAACTGCCCGGCCTACTTCTCCAATCCCTATGGGCCCGGGTGGTCCTAGGATTGCTGGCAGATCTCGAAGTCCTTGCCCCCCATGTTGAGGAAGCCTGCGCCTTCCTGCAAGCCATAAGATCATCCGGAGCCTCAGCACTGCTCTTCCTCTCAGCCGACCACTTCCTACTCCAATCCCAAGCTTTCTGCGAAGCCCTGCACGATGGTGGCCTCCTACTCTGCCCAGAGCCGGACACTGATAGAATCATACTGGCCACGGCTCGCCTGCCTACCTGGCCCTGCGTGGATCCGGTGTTTGTGATTTACGTGCCCACTGGGTACCTCTTGTTTTGGGTGGGATCGAAATGATTTTTATCTTTCCCATTTTATCTTCCGCTTTGCATGCTTGCACATTTTCATGTGAAGTAGTTTGTATGTCGCCTTGCATGATATGCTGATTCCGTGCATTCGTAGGTGTTTGAAGAATCAAGGAAAACATTCATGGTAGCGGAGCGCTAGTGCGCTCTTTGGACCTTCGAGGCCTGTAGCTGTAGCTCGTAGTGCCCCCACGTCGTAGAAAGGCTCCCTCTGTAGTGAGGCTCCCGGTTGTCGCCATATCGCAAGATAGCAGAGCCGAAGCATCGGCTCAGACCACTGAGTCAGGCCTGTCTGTGTGTTGGGACAGCCGCGAGAAGCTTCGATCCTTGAGGGAACGTGCTATCGAGCTTTACACAGAGCTGCAACTTCAGAAGCCTCGTACGCCATCTTTGTCTGAGTACTCGTTTGGCAAGAGGCAGGTTCAGCTGAGGCAATTGCATCAGCATCGCCTTAACCGATTGCACGTGGCAGCTGAGATCATTGCATACGCCTGTAAGCTGCTTGCACTTGACACACATCTTTTGGAAGTGTTTCTGCGGTATTCCTACGAGGTAGTGCTGCGAGCTGAGGAAGTCAGGTCATACCAGCCGGTCAGGCGAGTGCCCCGATCCTTCAGGCAACTTCGCTCTGGCCAGGAAGTGATCGATCTTGAGTGCTCTTGAACGTGCAGTTTTTCTTGATCAAATTTTTCAGTTTTCCGTGTACGCCTGGTTGCCCCTGACTTTAGGCCTCTAACAACACTTGTGTGCAGCGGTCCCGCGCCACAAGTCTGGTATAGTTCCTGTATCCTGTAAAGCCCATCTGCTTGTAGGAGTGGTTAAGCCATTCCGTGCCGGTGGAGTGTGTGAGCCCAATCAGATTTATCGCTGCGCAATTTTCGCAATGAATCCCAATGATGTTCCCGTGTCAGACTCTCCATTGCAGTCTCCTCCAGCGGGCTCTGAAGCCGCGCCGGCCAGTGGTTTTGGCATGCCTCAGATGCCTTTTGGACCTCAGCCCCAGCCTGTAACATCCCAAGCTCCTGTGAGTGCTGATCTTCAGGTCTTAAGCCAAGTGGTTGCCCAGCTTGCGTCAGTTGTTGGCCAGCAAGCGCAGACAAGTGCTGCTGCCCCAGCGCCCCGAGAGGCCAGCGGTAGCTTTGAGGGTAATTACACTTTGGCAAATAAAGTCTTGAAATATCCTGATGGCTTTGGGTCAGACGATTTTGAGAGGGATTGTGGGCTTTGGTTCTCTTGGAGCATGTCATTTCGCAACTGGCTTGAATTCGCAGAGCCTGTGTTCGAGAGCGAACTTCGTGAAGTCGAGCAACGCTTGGACGAGCAAACGTCCATCACAGGGATGCCTGAGGCATGTGCGCTGCGAGGCAAGCGCCTCTGGACAATCTTGAGCACTTTGCTCAAAGGTCGTGCGCTTGGAATCCTTCGGAGTGTGACAGATCGTAATGGTTACGAAGTTTGGAGGTTGTTGGTCACGACATACTCTCCTAAGACTCGCAGTCGTTCGTTGGCCATGTTGTCAGCGATCATGCAGCAAGGCCGATTTACCACCAAGGGCCAGACTTTGCTTGAACAAATCACTTCTTTTGAACGCCTTGTGCATGCCTACGAAGATGCGTCCGGCTCCAAAGTTCCCGACGACATTCTGCTGTCGATACTTGTCCGATGCTGCCCTAATTACTTGACCCAACATGTGCATTTACGCATGACCCCTACCACCACTTATCAGGAGGTGCGTGCTCTGATGATTTCGTATGAAGTGTCCACCACTCGATGGACTCCGACCAAGGTCGCCGCTGATCTCGGAATCACTTCTAGCAGTGCTACACCGATGGATGTCGATGAGGGTCATGCTTTGCGCATCAAGGGCAAGGACAAGGACAAAGGAAAAGGGAAGGACGGCAAAGGCAAGGACAAAGGAAAAGGAAAGGACGGAAAAGGCAAAGACAAAGGGAAAGGAAAGGACAAGGACGGCAAAGGCAAAGGTGGTGCGAAAGACAGCAAAGGCAACCCAAAGGGTGCAAATCAAGCTGCTGCAAAGAAGGACGTGGTTTGTCATTACTGTTGGAAGAAGGGCCATTACAAGAATGAATGCCGTAAGCTTCAAGCTGATCAGAAAGCCGGCAATGTGCGCCAGGTTGAGGGTGCTGAAGCCACCACATCCAACGACAACTCCAAGGCCACTTCATCTACTGACAACAACAGTGCCAATGCCACTGTGCGCCGCATTGCATTTGATCTTACCACGCCTGACTGTGATGTGCCATCCGCTTCTAGCCATGCTGTCATTCGCAAGATTTCCACATGTTCCAGTCCCGAGTGGTTCGACATGACTTGTGCAGATCATGTTGATGATGTGGTTACGGCCCCTGAGCCGCTGCATTTCGACCTCACATACAGTGACGAGGATGGTGAGTGGACCAAGGCTTCCAACTGCATGGACTGTGCTGAGGCCCCCTTGCCGAGTGTCCGAGCTGTGTGCCACGAGCGCGAACTCGACATTTGCGTTGATTCTTGTGCTGACGAAAGCTGCATCCCGTACAACATGAGTGAGATTGGCTTCCCCGGTGGAGCCAGCCGCACCCTTCAGGATGCTCAGGGTCACCCGATGACCACCCGCGGTACCAGGTTGGCTGTCCTTGACAGCGGCACCGCCAGCTTTCGCGAGTCGTGGGTAATTAGCCCAGTGAGTCAGCCGATTTTCGCTGTTGGAAAATTGTTGCGCCGAGGGTGGCGGATCGTTGACATGCAGCTGATGTCGCCCGACGGCGATGCATGTGTGCCACTGCACTTTGAACAGAACAGCTTGATGTGCCGGGGTGTTATTCGGGTTGTGTCTGCTTCGGATGTTGAGGTAACTGTTAGTCCCTTCATGCTGCGATGCCTTGACTCCTGTGACTATATGTCTGAGGTTACTCCGGGTGTGTTTGGGCTTCGGTTGCTTACTTCTCGATTTCCCGACATCACAATGCTTGAGCCGTACGAAGGGCTGTGCTACCGGACCACCATCGTGCGGAAGTCCGGGACCGAACCATGGCATCTGCTTGAGCTATCTGAGCCTCTTGAGCTGCTTGAGCAAGGTAAGCTCGATCGTGTTATCGATACGACGCGACCCAATCATCCTTTCGACTGTGTAGTTTTCGGGCACCGAACTGTTCTCACTCCCGGTGAGCTTGGCTTCGAGTATGCTGCACCTCCAGCTGGTTCAGAGGCACCCGTGCCCGCTCCAGCCGGTGCTCCACCAGGCCTCGCTGAGGATGATGCCCCAAACCTTGATGCAGGCGAGGTATTCACAATTTTCTGTTCTTCGACCTACGCCAACCGGTCCGGTGGACTTTCTGTACATCGATCCCGTCGGGATTCTCTTGGTGCACAGTGATATTTCGGTGAAGACCATCGCCTTACTGGTGGACCACAATGTGCAGATGCCATCGCACTTCTTGGACAAGCTTCGGCAGAGTCGGATCGAAAGACAGCAACATCCAAATGCACGACGTCCTGACGCTCTACAACATATTTTGCCATCGGAGTATCTGCAGCAAGGACAAACGTCCATCATGGACACACCCGTCACCGCAGGTGAATCATCAGGTGCTGCCGCTTCCAGCGCTGCTCCTCATGCCCGACCAAATGCAGGTGAAGAACATGGAGGTTGGAATGCCAACACTTACCATGACTACATCGCCGGCAAAGGGAGGAACAGAGGACGGAACCAAGGGAAGGGCAGATCTCCATATCCCGAGGAAAACCTCAGGCCCTGGGAGCACAATCCCGAACGCACACGCCAATGGTGGAGGGATAACACCTGAGCTACTATATGATCGTCTACGTGACCTCTTTGCATCGCCCATGTGATTCATCGCGATTGCTTTCTTCTTTGGTGACGCCTGATTCGTTTGTCATTTCAGGGGATCGTCACTGACGTAGCGGAGTGTCACATCATTTCTAATTGGGACCGAAGGCTCTAATTTTCAAACTTCAAAGTTGCGGCGGACTAATCTCTAGAGTTCCTATCGCGCTATTTCCGGTGAGCAGCGTCGGAGACGCAACTCATGGGGGGTGCGAACGGACTTCGATGCCTAGTCAAATCCTATGGTATCACGATAAGAGCTGTGAGCATGGCTATGTATAGGTCAACATTGGGGGAACGCTACGCGTCCCTCGTTCCCGGTTAAGCTAGCGGCAGTGCTACGCACGCCGTGGTGCTTTACCAGTCTTTTCTGACTTCCGCCAATCGCAACTTTGGCTCAAGTGTGAGCACATGCACTAGAATGCATATGCCCATAGCGAAAGCTTTTCGTTCTTTGTGATTCCTCGAGATCAGAGCCTTGTCCCGTGCACCGACTTCACACTGCCGGCCGCAGAGTGGAAAAGGAAGCTGCGCGGAATCTGCTTGCACAGGGACAAAGGGACCAGAGTGGGAGAGAAGGGAGCAGTTGTGATTGCGTACCCGAAGGGCAACCACACTATTCATACAACAGCACTGTGGGGTGAGCAATACGGGCAACAACACGAACAAATCCCCACGCAGTACTAGTACTAGTACTAGTACTAGTACTAGTACTAGTACTAGTACTAGTACTAGTACTAGTACTAGTACTAGTACTACTACTACTACTACTAACTACCTTTACTAAACTAACTACTATCTCTACTACGACTACTATACTACTAACTACTACACTACTACTACTACTACTACTAATACTACTACGAACTACACTACTACTACACTACTACTACTCACTACTACTACTAACTATGACTACTATACTACTGACTACACTACTACTAACTACTACTACTACTACTACTACTACTACTACTACTACTACTACTACTACTACTACTACTATTACTAATACTACTGCTACTACTACTACTACTACTACTACTACTATACGACTACGACTACTATATACTACTACTACTACTACTACGACTACTACTACTACTACTACTACTACTATATACTACTACTACTACTACTATACTACTACTACTACTACTATATGCTGGTATACTACTACTACTACTACTACTACTACTACTACTACTACTACTACTACTAACTACTACTACTAGCTACTACTACTACTACTACTACTACTACTACCACTACTATTACCTCTACTATACTTCTTCTATACTTCTACTACTTCTATATACTACTACTACTACTACTGCTACTTCTACTATTTCTACTACTTCTACTACTTCTACTACTTCTGCTACTACTTCTACTACTTCTACTACTAATTCTACTTCTACTACTACTACTACTACTACTACTACTACTACTACTACTACTACTACTACTACTATACTACTACTACTACTACTACTACTACTACTACTACTACTACTACTACTACTACTACTTAATATACTACTACTACTACTACTGCTACTGCTACTACTACTACTACTACTACTACTACTACTACTACTATACTTCTACTACTTCCACTACTTCTACTACTTCTACTACTTCTACTACTTCTACTACTTCTACTATACTTCTACTACTATACTACTACTACTACTACTACTACTACTACTACTACTGTACTACTACTACTACTACTACTACTACTACTACTACTACTACTACTACTACTACTACTACTACTACTACTACTACTACTACTACTACTACTACTACTACTACTACTACTACTACTACTACTACTACTACTACTACTACTACTACTACTACTACTACTACTACTACTACTACTACTACTACTACTACTACTACTATATCTGTTATTTACTTTTGTGAAATCCCAGGCGACCACTTTATGTGTCTTGGCCCGCTGATCTGCTTCTCCAGGACGAAGATCGCGATATCGACGAGTGCCGGTTTCGATCTGGCCATATATCCTGAGCTTGGTGAGCTTGGCTGCATCTCATGTGGACCATGCACGGACACATAAAGTCAGGAAAGCTGCTTCCGCTAACACCGAAGGGGTCCGCATGTCATGCCAGTGTATCTAAAAGATGGCTGGTGGTTGCCGGCTTCAAAGATTCGTGCACGACTTGAAAAAATCAGAACTTTCAGCATCGGGGACCGAGGCGTGTATCACCGTGTATCTGCGTGTCACTGTCTCTTAATAAGAGACGTAGGCGTGTATCAGCGTGTATCTCTTGATGCTTGGAGGTCTCAAGTTTTTCGTGCACGACTTGATCGTGCACGTGCACATGCTATCTAGATCGCACCACTGTCTCTTACATGTGCTCCCAGTGAACCTTACTTGGGTCGCCAATGTCTCTTATTATCGCCCCTGAACGTCTCTTGTTGACCCCCCCAATGAACCTTATTGAAGAGTGTAAGTGTGCTTTTGTGTTTCAAACTCTGATCCTCGCTTGCAAGCCATGGGAAAGCCTGCTCTGGTCGATAGAAACAGATCGGCCGAAGACAAACAAGAGATGTATGATGGATGGTCAGAAGCCAACAAGTGGTGGCAGCCAGGATTTTTTTTGGTAGTGCTTCTGTATACAAAACACACACACACGCATCGCAGGTGTGGATACATTGTGTTAAAATAACCACTACATACAGGAATAAGTTAACATGTTGCTTAGTCCAAAAAAAGATTGTACATTGTATGCTCTGTATACATCTATTATTGTAACGAAGCATACCTGTACCGCTTAATTAATCCTGTGGCACAGGAGGGAACACGAAGGGCCAAGTAAAGGGAGAAGGAAAAGAGAAAGGCCAGGAGAAGGGCAAAGGAAAAGACCAGGAAAGCACCGAGAAGGACCACAAGGGAAAGGGAAAAGCGAAAGGCCAGGAAAAAGGAAAGGAGAAGGGCCAGGAAAAGGGCGAAGGAAAAGGCCAGGAAAGTACGGAGAAGGGCCAAGAGAAGGGAAAAGGAAAGGTGAAAGGCCAGGACAAGGGCAAGGGGAAAGGCCAGGAAAGCACCGAGAAGGGCCAAGAAAAGGGGAAAGGAAAGGACAAGGGCCAGGAAAAGGGCAGAGAGAAAGGCCAGGAAAGCACCGAAAAGGGCCAGGAAAAGGGAAAAGGAAAGGAAAAAGGCAAGGAAAAGGGCAAAGAGAAAGGCCAGGAAAGCACCGAGAAGGGCCAGGAAAAGGGAAAAGGAAAGGTGAAAGGCCAGGACAAGGGCAAGGGGAAAGGCCAGGAAAGCACCGAGAAGGGCCAAGAAAAGGGGAAAGGACAGGAGAAAGGCCAGCAAAAGGGCAAAGAGAAAGGCCAGGAAAGCACCGAGAAGGGCCAAGAAAAGGGAAAAGGAAAGGTGAAAGGCCAGGAAAAGGGCAAAGAGAAAGGACAGGAAAGCACCGAGAAGGGCCAGGAAAAGGGAAAAGGAAAGGTGAAAGGCCAGGAAAGCACCGAGAAGGGCCAAGAGAAGGGAAAAGGAAAGGAGAAAGGCCAAGACAAGGGCAAAGGGAAAGCCCAGGAGGGCACCGAGAAGGGCCAGGAAAAGGGGAAAGGAAAGGTGAAAGGCCAGGAAAGCACCGAGAAGGGCCAAGAGAAGGGGAAAGGAAAGGAGAAAGGTCAAGACAAGGGCAAAGGGAAAGCCCAGGAGAGCACCGAGAAGGGCCAGGAGAAGGAAGAAGGAAAGGAAAAGGGCCAGGAGAAGGGCAAAGTAAAAGCCCAGGAGAGCACCGAGAAGGGCCAGGAGAAGGGAAAAGGAAAGGAACAAGGCCAGGAAAAGGGCAAAGGAGCACCGAGAAGGGCCAGGAGAAGGGAAAAGGAAAGGTGAAAGGCCAGGAGAAGGGCAAAGGAAAGGCCCAGGAGAGCACCGAGAAAGGCCAGGAGAAGGGAAAAGGAAAGGAAAAAGGCCAGGACAAGGGCAAAGGGAAAGCCCAGGAGAACCCCGAGAAGGGCCAGGAGAAGGGAAAAGGAAAGGTGAAAGGCCAGGACAAGGGCAAGGGGAAAGGCCAGGAAAGCACGGAGAAGGGCCAGGAGAAGGGAAAAGGAAAGGAAAAGGGCAAAGAGAAAGGTCAGGAAAGCACCGAGGGGAAGGGCAAGGGAAAAGCCCAGGAAAGCACTGAGAAGGGCCGGTAAAGGGGCAAAGGCACAGATGGTAAGTTTGGCCTGGTCACTAGACAGGGCATGGAAGACCTGTTCGGTTCCAGAGACGACAATGATCAGTGGTGGGGTCCCGAGGAACGTGGCCCGTCAAGATCCCTAGCTCAACTAGAATATAGCTCGTACCTTTTTTTCATGATGTATGTAAACTGTATATCTGTTGCATATGTACGTATACACATGCATTGTTTGTGATGCATTGATCCGAGGCTCCTCCTGGGAAGGTCGTGCTGTTGCACCGGAAAAGAGAACCTGGGAAGCTGCGAGGGGCGGAAGCCAGTCGAAAGGCCTGGAAACATATGTTGGAATTTCCGGGGGTTCGTCTGCTGCGTCCAAACTTGTAAGGGAGCCCGATCCCTTCCCTAGCGATCCACAACCCCAGACCCCGAACCTTGAACCCTGCATTCCTTGCTAGGCCTGCCAGATCAGTGGGAGGATCCCCAGTCAAAGAAGTCGCTTGGTTCGATCAATCGTCTGAAAACCACTATCTGTGCTGCAGAGACACACATGAACCTGCAGGCCACGCCGCAGCTTCACGCGGCAGTCCTGCGCCAGTGATGTTACGGAAGAGAGCCAGGACCAGGAGCCCGAACCTTCTTGGGCTGACCAGGAATCTCCCAAGAAAACGGGCTTCATGTTCCCAGGGAACCCGAATGATGTTTTTCGGCTTACATTCTAGTGCCCTGCATATAAACCATATTAGAAACATAAATCCCCTGCATGGCATCTCTCGCTGAGGTTCGAAAGCTGACAGAGGAACAAAGGGCTCAGATTGAAGTGGCTCACACTGCACTGGACCCGAACCTTCACAATTCTTAAAACTAGATTGGGCATTATGTCGTGAGGCTCTGGAGAAACCCGAGGACATCGACCTGGCCGAACGGAAACGCCTCAACGAGGGCCTTCGCCGGCGAATGAACAATGCCAGAGGCCAGCCTGTGAGTTCCTACCCCCCTTCGTATATACTGCAAGCTGTCTTATGCACCCTTATAAACCCTAAACCTAAAACCTTGAACCCTGGCAGGACTACGCAAGGGTCTGGTTGAACAATGGCAGGCGGCAGTGTCGCCAACTGAGAAGTCCCGAGGCAGCAGTGTATGTTATAACTGTACGAACCAACATCCCCGAACCCTGAACCTTAACAATCCACAACTGTGTGGCCTTCTCGATTCGTTGCAGCTGAGGTTTCAATTCTTGAAGGCATATCTTCTCGACCGGGACATGCCCTCCATCGAGATTCAGCCGTACTTCGAGGAGCCACTGGTCCTATAGAATCTTAACCTCAAAGCTTTAACTTACAAACCCTATAAACCCTGCGACCCTAAACTCTCTCTCTCTCTCTGTCTCTCTCTCTCTCTCTCTCAAACCCTAAACCCTGAACCCCTTAACTCACAAAGCCTTCGACTACTTCAGCTCAGGCTCAGTGAATCCAAAGACACCGAACACTTCGTCGAGCTCCCTCTCTGCGAGATTATCCAGAAATACAACAACTTACCTGGCGGCCCTGAGTATATCAAGTCGATCCAACAAAGTGGAACCCTGAGATTATAAGTCACACTCTCTTTCTCTCTCTCTCTCTCTCTCTCTCTCTCTCTCTCTTTTCTTGTTCCTGCTCAAAGTAGTAACATACACCTCCTTTCTGACCCAGCTAAGGTCAGGTGGGAAAACCCCACCCCCAGTTCTCAGATGACCTTTGGAAATTGTACAAGGTCTATAAGTGCACGGACCACCTGAGAATCCCGGCTGCAGTTCCTTTGCATATCTCGGTAGCTGTGTGATGTTGTTGTCCTCCATGCAATCCAAGGTTCGAACATCTCCAGAGTGGGTTCCAAAACGCGGGCCAAGGTCCAGCCTTCGCAGAACCGACAGGAGCGGCAAGCTCTCGCAGACACGCTAGAGAAGAAGATCGCCGGGATGAAGACTGGCACGGCCGAGTCAAAGAAAGCAGGGAACAAAGCGAAGTCGAAGAAGGATCGAGATGTGTGTGCGATTGCAACAAAAGAGTCTAGCTAAGCCTAAGCCCGAAACCCTAGACCCTAAACCCTAAGCCCTGAACACTCCTACTTCCCCAGGAACTGACAGCCGACGAGAAACTGAAGAAGGATTTCCAAAAGGATCACCTGGGGCATCTTGCCTGAATCTATTTGTAGTAGAAACATTTAATGGGCTATAGGTTAATCCTTTGCAGCCGAGGATTCGTAATATGGCCGACAAAGCTGTGCACATCGCATCGGAGATCAGCTCCTGTGGGATTCTCCACCAAGAGGCACACCCTAAACCCGAAACCCAAAACATGAAAAAACCTTAAGCCTGAACCCTGAACCCTTAACCCTGAACCCTGAACCCTGCACAGAAAATGGTGGAAAGCTTGGGGAAAGTCAACACGACGTGCACCAAGATCTACAATGAGTGGCTCGGCATGCATCACGTTCCAAAACCACAAGCCTTATAAATCCTCATCGATGCTGAACCCATTTGTAAACCCTGAACCCGACCCAAGCTACATCCCAGGATTCAGCAGATGGTGTTCTCGTGCAAGCCGGTGAACGAATGCTATGAAATACTCGATGGATACAAAGTGGAGCTGGAGGCTGCCTCGATCTCTCCATCTGAATTTTAGCACTAGAAACACCCGAAGTACCAGCCTTATAAATTTCGTCCAGGAATGCCAGAAGAAGATCACCAACGGCGAGGACATTGTGGATTCGCACAAGAGACGTACCTTGGCTTGATGCCCTGAAAACTGAATTCCTGAAACCTAAACCCTAAAACTCTAAACCCTAAAACCCTAAACCCTGCCCCTAAAACCTCAACCTTAACCTGACCTCGCGGGCCTGGCTACGGAAAAGAGAAAAAGGGAAAAAGAAGAGAAGAAAGAAAAGCAAAAGCATGATGATGACGACAGGGATGATGGATATGATGCAGATGAAAAAAATGAAAGTGCCGCCGAAGCCGCCGCAGAAGAAGAATGGCCGGAGGAGGATCCTGAGCCGCCTGCAAAACGCAGGTAAATGAGTGGCTGGATGCAAGCATAGGGGCCAGGGGAGCAGCAGTGTTGGAGTGCATGTGTATTGTATATACACTGTTGTACACGCATGCAGGCTGCTTTCGAACTTCACGCATGCTTTCTGGGCAAAGCACTCGACACTGGCTGCACGTGGTCATGCCAAGGGCATGGCAACTGTGTTTTGCTTCTGCAGAACTTTCTTCTGAACTGATGAGAAAACATGCAATCCGCAATCCTGAACAAGTTGCCTTGGAGTTCGATTCATCACGCCGCATACCAGAATCCCAGCGATGATTGAATGCCGTTCCTCAGCTTGATCAGCTGGTCTGTGGTGCCTATACTTGATCCATACCCAGTGGCTTCGGAGCCCTAAATTTAGATTCTAAAAATATGTGTCAAAAGAATCAAAAGGTACAGGGTTTAGGGTTTAGGGGTTCGTAAGGTGTCGGTGTATACAACCCAATAACTGGTGCCGTAGACTTTATGTCGACAGGAACCCTAGAACACAAACTGTCAGAGGTTATCGGGCTTATAGGGTTTAGGTTTCTAGGGTTTAGGGGTCCAAGCTTCAAGGTAAACCTCAGGCACAACCGCAGTTGTTGCTTCCTCATGGCCTGTTCCATAAACCTTTGATGTGAAGCCTTCGCCGCGATCATGATTCGATGCTGGCCGGATGATATGCTTCATACATGTCCGAGACTGGACCTTTGCTTGACTACATGTTTAGTTTTTTTGTAGTGTTCTTCGGTAGTAACAATCGTAAACCCTACAAACCACCAAACCATGTCAGTGCTTATCAGTGCTCCAGAGAACAGCCAAGGATCGAGACCTCGCGATCATATGATATGCCGCCGAGCCCCTCTCACGAAGCATTCGAACCTTGTGTTTTCTTGGTTAGTGAAGTGCATCCGAGAACAGCCCAGGAGAGAAGGATTCAAGATGTCAACCTCGGAGTCGATCGGCTCCGATGCTATTCACCGCTATGTCCAAGAGACAACTGAACAGAATTTGAGGCTTCTATCTCAGGGACAGGCCAGGTTGCCAACTGAATTGAGGATGCAATTGTTTAGACCACGATGGAAACCAACTAACCCTGAAGGCGCCTTTGTCTGAGCTGGCCGTCTCTCTGGAGCGACTCTACAATCTACCTCATGCTCTGTTGAGGTGTCAGTGCTGCATTGCAAACGGGGGGATGTGATTCGATCCATATAGCATTGATTCATCTATCCCGGAGGAAAGACTTGTTGGGCCTGGCTACTGCATTCCGTTCACAGACATCTGGCGGCTCATGGGGCCGTATGAGATTGCTCGAGAGGTGGGTGGACCGACAACCATGGCGACATGCACTTCCACCATCCTTCAGGTTTCCAAACTGCAGCCTTATCAGAGAATTTGTCGGTCTGTTGAATCCTGTGAGGCTGGTTTGGAATATTGCAACCCAACAGAAATGTAGTTTCCAGCCGAGGTTCGAGCTCACCGCAGTGTACGATGATGCACACGGCCCTCGAACGAGGGCTGTGAATCATCATATGATGCTGCCGCACGAGATTGTTTCATTCCTGCACGCATCGGGGAACTCACACCAGCTGTACGAATCTCTGGAACAAGCTGCTTGGTTCTGGCATGTTACTCGTGTTGCCTTTAAAATTGGGAACACTGATGTGTTTGCTTCTGTTGGCAATCCAAGGTTCGAGAATACTGGTCAGAGCAGCCGGACCAAAAGTGGGTCCAAGAAAACGCTGCACAGCTGCATCTTGAGTATGTATGCATCGAACAAGTGTAGAATTCAGGACGATGTTGTAGCTTAGGTTTGGGATCCGGAGCAATGTGTTCCGCTGCGAATCTACGGCGATGGTGCCGAGTTCACGAGTAGCACAGTCGCACACAAATTGGAATACGTTTTAGTCCTAAGACCTGCGGTATGTGCAATGCTGCCCGAAGCTAAGAAAAGCAGAAGTTCGAGATGTTCTTGTTATTGGCACCGCTGGCCGCGAATTCTTCGAGCACGACAAATGGCAGATTCTTGCAGCCCGGCAGAAACTGCCACAATCTTTACATGTATAACATGAGCTAGTGGCGATATGCATTTTTACATGCTGGCGACCCGCCTTGGACTGCAGGCTGTCATGCATCAACATGTGCTACCACAACGACGCCTCTCGCCGGAAAATTCTTGATGTGATCTCTTGGTCCATGAAGGCACTGAGCAGCTTTGGCAGCACTATATAAAGACAACGATATATGTCGGAAAGCATGTATGTCGCATGCAAAGAACATAAACACACGTTCCGATGCAAGGTGATGGAGTTTTTCCATGGTCTGACCCATGGGGATGTGAGTTCTCCAACACGTACGAGCCTGCCCGATACCGTTGGGCAGGCCAACCATTGGCGAGCCATGGAGCATCATTTGGAGTGTTCGACGGCATACAGGCGGACCTCGAATTCATCAAGAAAATTTTGTTTCGCAACGCAGCTCGATCGCATTTCCTTGTGGATGTATCGTACACATGTTACTGTATGCATACCGGCAAATAATCCAAGATGATTATACGAGAAAACAATGTTGTTTTCTCTGTGGTGCTCTACAATGGGTTTATCGCCATGGCGATCCCGATGGATTGCCTAATGATCCGAGCCTCCTCTACAGCAACTTCGGTGAGGAGGCAGCACATCGGCAGACGTTTCTCGCTACGATTTAGCATCCATTGCCACACCGATTGTGTGACAGCCTAAACCCTAAATCCGAAACCCCATATATAAACCTGCAAAACCTTCAATAATCAACCATAGTCAGTATAGGTTGGTGCGAGATGCTGCGGAATTCCAGCAAATCCATTCTGCGAGCCCCCTCACCCAGATACCAGCATTCACGCCGTGGCGAAGCTTGGACAACAATTTCAGAATCATTTTACAGGGTCCAGGGTTTACAATAAAGTTTTCAAGCCTACATATATATACAGCTGGTCCAGGTGTGTGGCCGGACATAATGCACCTTTTACATTTGGCCATTGTGCCAGATGTCTTGGGCTCCTTGCTGTGCGACCTCAGCGATTTGGCACCGAAAAGGGAAGCCGAGCTGCAAGCTCTGTACGAGAGCTATCGCTCCTGGTGCGAGGAAACCGGAGTGCCGGACCGTGCTGCAAAGAGGCTCTTCAGCAGTGCAACTCTTCACCCGAACTCAAAAGATTATCTGAGTCTTTCCCAGAAACTTTTATCGGGGACGGCCGCACGGTACAGTATATTCTGGATGGCTCAGCTTCTTACCCACTTGATGAAATGCCATCCGGGAAACGAGTTCTATGCGATCCTCGGCTATATTGCAGGTTTTCCGAAACATACATCTGCTTCTTATAAGGGTTTAGGGTATAGGGTTTAGACCCTATAGCTCGAATTGCAACGGAGAGCATCCAAATCCAAGGCTCCGAGGTGGGGTCTGTATAGCCCTTGCTACCATGGAAAGCATCCTCCTTCGATCTGGCAGAATTCTTAAAGAGGATGCGGACCGCGACCTTCGAAGAGCATACATTATTTACAGATCTGGCTACAACAAGCTTGCTCAATGGGCTCTTTCGGCTTCGCTTTGTAGGTGGCCCCTGCGGCCAAAAAATCATTACGTCGAGCACTTGGTGCTCGACGCATCGCCGCAGAACGGGAGGTATCTGCACAATTATCTCCAAGAAGACCATATTCGCAGGATTAAACACCCATCCTGCTTTTTTGGCAAAACACGTCATGTTCAAATGGGCTATGCAGAGGACCATGAGCTGGGCGGACCTGGAGTAGAAAAAATCAGTCCGATCGAGGGGTGGAAGCCCCAGCTGCAGCCGAAGCACCCTAAAACCCTTGACCCTAAACCGTGACGGTAGTAACAGCCGCAACGAGACCTTCTGAAGCCGTGCCTCCCTGTAGAGCCAGTGTGCGAGTCGAAACCCTTGAAAACACGAACAGCTCGAAGCCCGAGAAACCGGTGTCGTCGTCGTTGGTGTGTTTGTGTGTGTGTGTGTGTGTGTGTTAACACTATATATGTGTATATATATATATATACACATTGCATATATGTGCGGCATGGCCATGTTTCATGTTTCATTTTTTTTGGCTCCTGGTTTGCCTGCATGGGCACTTTCGAGATCGCTCTGTCGCTCTCGAACCACTATGTGGTGGGTTCTGGACACATCCCGCTTTCATGTTTCATTTTTTTTGGCTCCTGGTTTGCCTGCATGGGCACTTTCGAGATCGCTCTGTCGCTCTCGAACCACTATGTGGTGGGTTCTGGACACATCCCGCTGGGGAATATCATTGGTAGCGGAAATTCTGAACAGAGACTGATACAGGTGCTGCATTTTCGAACTGATATATGCATGCCCCGCAACAAGTGTGGACCCGGTTCCACCAGTTCTCTGTTGTTTTGCGATCCGGATCGAAACTTTTCATGCGGATGTAAACAGCTGTCAGAGAATTCCGGCGCTGATCCTACTGAAGGTCAACTTTTTCATGGCAGTATACTCAGGTAAAAATGGACCAAATAAGATACGTTGGGCTCAATGACTCTTGTTTGCTGAATGCCTTTTAATTAGGATACGTTGGGCCCGTGCTGGCCGGAGGGTTATCAACTTCTCCTCGATCTGTTCATGCAGGTAGGCCGCTCGTACACGGAGGTGTCTCGTACGCCACGAGGCCGTAGTAGCCGGAGAGGCAATCGCAATCGCCGCCTGGTTATCGATCCCCAAGGTCAGCGTTGGCCTCGCGGGGTCAATCTGGTGCAAGATTGCCTGTAGGGACTTTGCCATCGTCAAAGCCTCAATGGAAGCCACCAGCTCGCATTCTGCCGTGCTCAGACACACGAACGGCTGTTTCGCCGCCCTCCACGTGATGGGGGAGCCTCTCCAACTCAGGACAATCCCTGAGAAGCTCCGGGCTCCGCTTGGAGCAAATGAGCTGTCGGAATATGCCACCAGCTCTTCTGACACCGATCTCAAAGTCAATGCCATCCATATCACGAGTCTGCTGCAAATACGACAAGAGTCGAAGCCCTATGGCAATGCACCTCGGAGCAGCCTTGCTTAGGAGGGAACCCATAGCGCTGACAACGTAGGCAACATCTGGTCGCGAGCGCTGAGCCAACCATAACAATTCACCGCATAGTCTTTGGGCCTCCTTGATCTGCTGGTCGGTTCCGCGATCTTCACCTTCATACGGCTCAAATGTCACCATCTCCCTCGGTGCCTGGATGAAAGACAATGATTGAGAGGGGATATCATGGTGACGGAGGATCTCGTTGATGTAGGGTCGCTGGTGGATGTAGATGCAGTCCATGCTCTCATTGGTGGAAATCTCACAACCAAGAAACCGAATATCCCGATCCACTGACAGAACATCCAGCTCTGACACCTTCCAAATCCGCCCAATGGTAGACGCCAGGGATTCAATCAAAGAGCGGGGTCCAGCCAGCATGATGTCATCAACGTAGACCAAAATAAGGCCTCCAGAGGGCTGATCATCCGGGCATCCAACTTCATAGATCATCCACAGGTTGGGTTCGGCTCGACCTTGCTGCAGGGACCATGTTCGCCCTTCATGATCAAACCTCAACTGCTTGAGCTCAGAATCGCGGTACTCTTGCCAAAGCCGAGGTGATTGGCGTAGGCCGTACATCCCATGAGTCAGTAGCCACCGTTCCGACTCGGTAGCTAATCCCAGCTGGACCAACGCAGCTGGTGGTCGTATGATGTACCTGACTACCCCCTTTCCCTGAGGCAAAGGAGTGAGCATAAATGCTCCTGTCACGTCCACGATGCCCGGGATCCAATGCCTGGCAGTGGTGTAGGTAAGGGCACATCGGAGGCTTTCTGCGGCCGCGCCGCCGGCGAAGATGTCTCCAGCCTCATCAGAGGCGAAGTTGCCGCAACACACAATGCGGGCTTTACGTCTGCAAAAGTTGGACTCATCGCAGAGTCCGAGGAGGTTGTAGTCGATGGCGGTTTCACGGTATACACAAGCTTGGACGGCAGCTCCTGGATGTCGTGCTCAGCTCTCAGCTTCTCGATGTCCTTCACATGGATTCTTTGGAACCCCTTTTCAACAACTCCAACTTCCTTCGCGATGGCTGGCCTCCAGCGCTCAATCTCAGATCTGGCCTCCTTGGGGCTCACATTGTAAGTGTGGCGGAGGGGGGTCCCAGCTTGAACCGCTTTCTTGATGATATCTTCAACACCCTCGGTGTGCTCAGGTTCCATCTTTGCCATACAAGGAAATCCCTCCCGAACATCAAGACCACACGAGTATTCCAGCCTTCCAACCAGATCATCTTGAAGAGATTCCGATATCTCCTCCTCAAGCAACACATCCGAGGCCTTGACCAAAGCTGGAAGCTCACCCGCGGGGTCATCAGAGCCGCAAACTTTACGCAAACCCCAAACTTGATCCGACTGATCATCACCATCCACTTTAGCAGGTAGCTCCTCCTCAACATACATGGCCCAATCCCACAGCGTGCCCTCACAATCTCCAATGAAAACGTCATCCACATCATCTTCGCAACTGTGAGTTCCACTCGACATAGCAGATGGCAAGGATGATGCCTTCAATGCCGGTGTGGTTTCCGGCGTTCCGCCTCCAAGGCGGCTCTCCTCCTCAGGCAGAGGAAACTTCAACTTCTGGAGATACTCTTGATCACTGCACTTCAACTTGTAGGCACCTTGGGGGGTATAGGCCGAGATAAACCAGCGCAAGCCATCTCCCTTGACGTAGGCATGGGGAATCAGCGGATCAAACACTGCTGGCTTCTGGGTGATGTCAACCAAACAACCATCACGTACATCACCATCCTGACCTTCAAGTTGGCAATCTCGAGGATTCTCACCACCTACAACTCTGCGTTCATAGCCCTTGTCTTCGACCCACAAACCATTCGTAGGTTCCGCCTTGACTTCACACACGTAGTTGTAGGTACCTCGCTCGTTGTGTACATCCCGATGCCGAGGAATTTGGTCGGCAGCCTGAACAGCCAAGGTTGTCCACGTAGGGTTCACAGCCACTCCGTACTCATTGATCTTGTGGACCAAATACCCATTCAAGTACTGAGCAACCCAAGGCAGATCACGCCCATATCGAGTCACTCCGAACGATCCTCCATGAACATATGCTCCAATCACAAGTCCTTGACCTCCAGGAGCACGAGGAACCTTCAAATTGCCACAAGTTCCACCAAGGACACCAAGGACCTGCTTAACATGATCTTCACCAAACTTCCGGTCCTGGTACAAGTGCTGGGCAATCTTCTCCACATACTCAATCTCCTCAACCCTCAAGTACTTCATGATCGAATCATCCCGCATCAAACCGCGGGCCTCAGACAACCCAACGACGGACTCATAGACCTCTCCAAGCGCAGCCACACTGGGGGTCTTTGCACGAAGTCTGGTTGCTGGTGGTGGTCGAGCAGGTGGTGGTAAAGGAGGTTCGCTATCTCCCTCAGCATCCAAACGAGGTTCCTCAACAAGAACAATGGGCGGCGCTACCTCGTCCAACGGAGGCGGCTCTTGAGCGATCCTCACATGAGTGGTTTGCACAAACGTGCCGGAGGACTTCAGGATAACATGTCCTCCCCGAATGTCCGTTGACGGACCCACATATTTGCCCTGTACCCAATGGTGACCAAAGTCCTCCACGGCTCCAGTCTTGTACTTCTTGGTCTTCACGTAAACCTTGGTTCCGTAGGCAACAGGGAGGGGCGATAACACCCCAAGTTAAGTTGATCACATCGTTGTTGAGCAGCTGCATACTGGACCGCCGTGGGCCAGTTCTCTTTTGGAATCCCTCCGCTATCAAGGAGGATCCGGGCGCGACGCTTGAGGTACCGAACCCCAGACTCGGCCACGCCATTCGATGCCGACTCCGACCCCGATGTCGTAGTTGGCCACATGCCCTGTGACAGGGCCCATCGTCGAACCAAGTGCCCTCGGAACTCACCGCCACGATCTGAATGCAGGCGGGTAACCGGATATCCCAGGGCCTTCACATCCATGACAATCTTCTGGACTGCCGGCAGCATTGTGGCAGCCTTCTTGTTGTTCACGGGAACCGCAAAATAAAGGGTCGTAGTAGATATCGGCTCCTTGAACGTGGTAAGCAGCTGCCTCCACTGCTCCTTCTCACGCTCCACCTGAGATGCGTCCACATAGTCCGCTTCCACCGGCCCTTCATCATCAGCGACCTCGTCCTCGGACAACTGATCTTCTTCATCATCTTCAGGTTCCTCCAAGTCAGGAGGGGGTATTGGATGTCCTTTCACATCTGCGTGACCGTGGCCTCCATGAACATCGGGGATCCTGAACGCCCCAATGACAAAGTACTTGAAATACTTTCCATCTGGAGACTTCCCATAGCCCTTCAGTGGGCCCACCACATCCACGCTCAACGTGTATGCCATGGGGTGCATCGTGGCCCTATGCTGTTTGCCCGAAGCACTGTTGCGAACACACACCGCGCAGTCGCGGCGAAAGGGCTGATGGCCCCGCATTACATGCAGGCGCCAAGCTGCATCTGCGTCCATCTTTGCAATCCTGAAGTGTCTCTCGCCCGTGAACTTCTCAACCGAGATGTCCATGATGCCCATCTCAGTCATGTAGTCCTGAGCATCACGGCAACACGACCACGCCGGCCAAACTTCTGCATGCGCCTTGCCTTCCGGGCTCACTCTCCTATGTAGATCCTCAACCATAAGTCGCACGGGACCTTGTCCATGCACAGTTCGCCCGGCAGTAGACAAAGCATGGAGGAAGTGGATCTTGCTCCGATGCTGGGGCGCGATGCTCTGATCCAGGTGGTTGCCGGGGCTGTCTCGGGAGACCACTGTCCCTATCTTTCCAACCGAAGCTGCCCATGATAAAATCCTCCACACATCCACAAACTCACTCTCAACAAGCAAGGTGTTCACATTCAAGTAGATGGTGTCTCCTGCCAAAGACAGCTGCTTCAAATCATTTCGTCGCCTCTCCACAGTAGGCGCATCCCATCGGACCACCCAGGACGCTGAGTTCATGAGACGCTTTCGGGAGCGCCGATTCAAGCTCAGCTCCTTCATCAAGTCCCAAGGTCTCTTCCTTGGCCGTGTGATCACCAGGAGCTCCTTCATCATATCGCGGTGGTTCATGAACGTTGACTTGTCAATCGCCGCCTGGCCTGACGCCACATTCCCAGAAACCGAGTACTCCATCAAGCATGACCACCAGCTGGCCTTTACTGCCTTCAAGGCCTTCACCGACGCAGCTGTGGTCTGTTGTAGCTCCGGGAGGTGCGCTTCTTCAAGGTGCGCAATCAAATCCTGGGCCACCGTTTCACTCACTTGCGGGCACCCCCGCACCACATCCAATTGAACAACCTCACCGTCGGGACCTTCAAGCTGGCAGAGCTCCTTAGTCCACTTGAGCGAAAAACCCAGTGTTGAGATAACCCTTCCCATCGGGACGATCACCTGTGCAAGCTGGTCACCATTCAACAAGGAACCCGCGTCGTTCTGCTTCATTGATGCATAGGAGTCCCCTGCAAGCTGAACATGCACACTTCTCGCACGATCCCACTCCTCCTCGGACTTTGGGCCTCGTAGTACATGAGTCGCTCCCGAATCTAAGAGCGCAGATCGCGTCCTCGGGGATGGAGCAGAATCAGAATTACTCCAGCCCTTCAGCCGCGATATCACCTTCCTGAAGAGCGGGATGTCCTGCAAGCCGGCAAGAACCTTCATCACCTTCGCCTGGATCGCGCCATCACCCTCAAAGTTAACCTTCCGAGGAGGGGCCTCTTGTGAAGACGCCGTTGGGGAGGAAACACCCTGCTCCGCAGCACCTGCATTTTGGGTTCTCGTAGAGGTGGGGGATCTCGAACTCGACTGTCCACCACCAGGTGCTCGGCATTCCTTAACTTTGTGAGCCGTTGACCCACAGCACAAACACTTCTTCTGTCTGGCACCCTTCTCAAGCAAGGCCCAAGTGTGAGGAAATCGGCATGTATTCCCTCGACGGCACCCTTTCTCTGACGCAAAGAACTTACACAGCGAACCTGCACCTTTGGTCGTCGTAGTAGTCGTGGGAGCCGTAGGCGGAGGGGGTGGAACACCAGTGGTCGTCACCGCGCGGACTGCGGCCGTTGTATCAACCCGGACTGAGCTCAGCCTGGCTTGCTGCTCCATCTCGGCCTGAAGGTGCTGCAAGAACGTGGTGATTGATGCTGCGCTCGGACTCACATCCACCTGAAGGGTGCTCCGAATCAAACTCACCCGAAAGGACAGCTCGCTGTTGGCCTTCACGATCTGGCCAGTTATTCTGTCCAATCCTCTCAAAAGGACAGAGGCGTCCGGTTCCGCCATCCCAATCGAAGCCGCCCTCCGCCTCCACAGGTTCCATCGTCGAAGTGACTCGACGGCCTCCAACGCGGAGGCGCATTCATCTGGTTGCTCCAGCATCCGTAGAACCAAGCTCTTCTCCTGCAAGTTCCCGGGCTGGTACACAGAGTAGAGCTTGCACAAAAGGTGGAGGCTGGTGACTTCTCCCCCTGATATCACTTCTTCTCGCACCTGTTTTGGCACAGCGGACAACATCATCGCCGTAGCCCTCCTTTCTACCCGGATCCACTCCGGTTTCTGCAGCTGCACAGACGCCTTTGGCTTCAGCTGAAGCCGCTCCAGTGGCGGAGCCGCGCTATACTGTGAGTACCATGTCAAAGCATCCTTCAGAGTCATCTGCCACCATGTTGACGACGTGTCGGAGAGGTCCTCCATCAAAGGTCCAATATGCGTGACCCAGTTCAGAAGGTCTATCGACCCCGCGCTTGGCTGGTACTCCGGAAGCTCAGGGAGCTGTGATACTCCAGGCTTGACTGTTTCTGGTCTGTCACCTCTTGTAGCCTGAACTTGTTGTTGATGAAGTAACGACTCAATGCCTCGAGCAAGGGTAGCAAGTAGACTGCCTCCAACAGACCCCGGCGCCTTAGCCCCATCGGGAGGAGCGATCGGCGGTTGCAGAGGAGGTAGTACTGGTGGTCGAGGACGATCTGGATGAACCTGAGGGCCCACCGAACTCGGGCCAGGACCTGAGACCGGAACTTGCTCATCACGATTCCCCCGATTGAAGAGACCCTGGAAGAACGCACGCGGTCCTGGGGATTGTGACCTTGACTTTGCTCTGCCTGACGAACTAACAGGACCAGGTAGAGGAGGTTGCACGGGAACTCTGGTGTGAACTCCACGGCCACTAACATTGGGATCTAAACCCTCTGGAACCCGGAACCAATCGCCATGCTCCACCCCAAAAGGATCTGATGCCCGTCCTTCCGAACGACCTTGCTGTAGGCCTTGCATTGTAGTAGATCTCTCTGGACCTGGTAGAAGCTCCTGGATTGTAGTAGACACCGGTGGAGGAGGTAAAAGCTCCTGTAGTGTAGTAGAGCTCACAGGACCAGGTAGAAGCTCTTGAATCGTAGTAGAACTCGTGGGACCAGGTTGAAGCTCTTGGATTGTAGTAGAGGTTGCGGGACCAGGTAGCAGCTCTTGAATTGTAGTAGAGCTCATAGGACCAAGTAGAGGAGGTTGCAGGGGAACTCTGGTGTGAACTCCATGGCCATCAAGCCCCAAGCCCGCTGGCACTGCAGCATTCTCTCTCACTGGCTCTTGCATCCGCAACTCATATCGTTCCAATTGCGCCCGTAGTCGCTGAGCTTCCATCGTAGCCTGCTCTGTCCTTTGCCTCTCTGTCGACAGCCGCGCCATCACCTCGCTCATAGCCGCATCCAGTTGTCTCGACACTTCGGCCTGCACCATCTCCTGAGGGATCCCTCCAGACCCACTAGATACTGAGGCAGGACGATGCTCCGACCTGGACGGTGAAGCCATCATCATCGTCTGCACCTGGCGCTGGTTGTGCCATGCGCCATGGGCCTCAGAAGAAGTTGCCGCGGAGGACACGCCTCTGGATATAATCACCAAGACGAGAGAACCACGAGCCTGCACGAGGCCCCGTCCTCCCTTGGTCGACAGGTGACTGTCCAGGCAGTGGAGATGGCACGAACTGCGGAAAAAGAGGTAACTGGGGAGCATGTTAAACATTCTGCCAGGAACAGTAACACAGGTAGTGCAGTGCAGTTAATGTACAGGAACAGCCGTCACGCACACGCGACGTGCAGGCTCGAGACCCCAGGACACACCGTGCCCAGGAACAAAAGTGTCCGACAGTCTTTGTGGGTAGGAACCCTTAGTGAAGCCCGTTCTTTAACATGGTAGCGGAGCTGCCTCCAGGAACCTCCTTGGCAGCGATGATGCTACTCGTAGCCATAGGAACCATGATGCTCGGCGCCATGGAAGTTTGCCTCGTTGCCGGATGGAAGCAGATGCGCGCAAATGAGCAGATCACCAAGAAGACGGAGACAGTGCTCAACATGCCCACGCTCAGGATCGCAGTCCGTTCATGAACAAAGTACCACCGCAGAGGTTGTGGACACCTTCGCAACCACAACGTGACAGCAGGAAACGCGCGAGACTTTGACGCTTGCAGCGATTGCTACCCCGACCGAGTGTTGGTGGAAGAGAGAGAGAAACGGAACATGAAGTGCTACGGTTTGGCAGCATGTATGGTGCTGCTGGTTGGTTTCGCACTGGGAAGCCTCGCAACTTTGTGCGGGATGATCTTGGTCCCAGGAGCAAGAAGTATGGCGGTGAGACCGTGGCAGGCCCTTGGCAACAACGTGAAGGCCAAGGAAGAACTTGCCCTTGGAGACGTCTTATCCTCCAGGGATGCGAGCCGTGGGAGAAAGGAACTCACTTACGTGGAGAGCGACGAGAGCGAGCTCATGGCAGTGTGGTAGAGCAGAAGGAAGCCCAATACGCACCGGAACCGCTACAGGAACTACGACGTGTACGGCGAGTACTACCAGCAAGGCTACAACGAGTGCAGCGTGAACCCCGACGGCACCAACGTGAACACGATCAGGAACACGAACGCGTACACGATTAAGGACTATGTGGAGAAAGGAAAGGTCATGGTACCGTACGGTTTGTTGTGCGTGAACCAAGTGATGAACGAGCTCTACAGCGTCGTTAGCGTGACCGGCGAGTACTACACGGAAGAGAACAGGAACGGCAACCAGAACCCCGAGAACCAGGAGAGTGAGAGCCTTGAGTCAGGCTACGCCCCTAGGTACCTAGTAAAACAACAGCGAGAAGTACTGAGGAAATTTGTACAGGAACATGTTCATAGTTTCGCAGAAAAGCTAGCAACTGTAGGAAAGAAGTTTCACGACGTCGTGCATGTGATAGTTCAGGAAGTCATTTCCAACAGAGTTGTATTTCAAGGAATTCGCATAGCAGTGTTCTTAGGAGCCCCAATGGGACTGATTACTTGGATCACCCTGTCGTACTATTCTAGTTTGTTTTTCGCAAGAGCAAGCAACCGCTCGAAGCACCAAAGGAATACAAGAGGAGAAAGGAGAGCACAAGCAGTGAGCAGGAAACAGTGCAAGTCACTACTTTTAGCAGCACTAGTGTACAGCAACCTTGAAGCAGCAAAAGGAATGGAGGATGCATTGAAGACACTTGCCGAGATCAATGCACAGACCTTACAAGGAATACAGACACTAGCAGAGGAGATCAGGAACTCAGCAGCTTCAGGAAGTCAAAGAGAAGCAGGACTCACACAAGCATTCCAGGAAACCCTGACAGCAGTTCAGGAACAACAGAAGACATCACAAACAGCGTTGGCAGACGCCCACACGAACGCAGCAACGACACTTGAGGAGATAGGAGCATCTCTGGAGAAAGCAGTAAAGGAACAAAGAAAGCCTGGAGAAGTGGAGTTGCACAAGCTGATTAGAAGCCCCGAAGCATTTTCCCCAGGAACATGGCAAGAAGAGAAGAGTGGCTGGACAGAGTTCAGGAACAGGATGCGGATCTGGCTTGGAGCAGTGGATTCCAATATGGTGAAGATCATGGACATCGCCGAAAGGAACTTAAAAGATGATAAGCAAATAAAGATGGCTGAGATGTCTGGAGAAGCAAAGGAAGCAAGCAGACGCCTGTACAGTGTTCTTTGTTCATACACTAAAGGAAGGCCGTACCGAGTTGTAAAGCATGTAGCTGAAGAGAACGGTATGGAAGCTTACCGTATGCTACTCAA
This sequence comes from Symbiodinium sp. CCMP2592, assembly GCA_905221615.1. NCBI lineage: Eukaryota > Dinophyceae > Suessiales > Symbiodiniaceae > Symbiodinium > Symbiodinium sp. CCMP2592. The sequence goes on along the minus strand of CAJNDT010001094.1, from coordinate 26,952 downwards.
GGAATATCAACCAACGAATCGTGCAAGATCGTTGGAGTTGTTTCACAACATTCTCAACTACAAATTCGCTCACAACAAAGGAATTGCTGAGAATATCCTCGAATACGAGGAACACATCGAGAAGTACGAGAAGGCTACTGGAGAAAAGGTACAGGAGAATTTGAAAGTATCTACTCTTATTCAAGGTATGAAACCTGACGTGAAAAGGCACTTGTTGCTCAACATGGATGAGAAGACACAGTACAATACTCTTCGTCAGTACCTTGTGAACTATGAGTCAACCGAGCGTTGGACTAACTCTTTAGCAGCCCATCAAGGAACACCTCACCGAACCACAACAGACTTGATCGACAAAGGTGATGACCATGGTGGTCTTGCAGAAATGGATATCAACCAAGCATGGTACAAAGGAAAGAAAGGCTATGGCAAAGGTTATGTTCACCATAAAGGCAAAGGTAAAGGAAAAGGCAAGAAAGGTGGAAAGGACTTTGGAAAAGGTTACGGCTTTGACAGCAAAGGCAAAGGTAAAGGTAAAGGTTTCGGAGGTTTCGGCAAAGGTAGAGGTCGAGGCAACTGGAAAGGCCGAGGTAGAGGTTTCAGAGGTTACAAAGGAAAAGGCAAAGGTCGAGGAAAAGGTTTCTTCAGACACAAAGGAAAAGGTAAAGGCAAAGCCCAAGCAGCTACAGGAGTGTGTCACTACTGTCAGAAGTATGGACATTTCGAAGCACAGTGTAGACAGAAGATGCGTGACATGGGTTACCAGGCCAGGAACGTTGACCTTGAAAACCAGAGCGAACAAGCAAGCACTACAGCTACTTCAACTCAGGCCCCTTCGTCAGCCAACAAGACCTCAACAAGCCAAAGCCACGCAAGCCAAGGAACCCAAAGACCAGTGATTAGGATGGTCTCCATGTACCACATGGGAGACGAGCCCACAAGCTTTCCGGAGGAATTCGAGCTGAGTGAGAACTCTGAAGAGATAGAGATTGAGGACTTCGGAAGAGTTTTGCGGGTTGTTGGTGAAGAAGTTCAGGAAGAGAGGAGTGAGACAGAAGAGTTTTGGATTGGTGATGAAGATGATGAGTTTCAGGACTGTGATGAGGTGAGTGATGATGCATGGTTGCAATGGCATCTAGAAGGAACTTCGATAGGAACTCAGGATCGCGGATACTACTTTGAGTGTCCCAATGGATGTCATAAAACACCATGGCACCCAAACATGCAGGAATGTGAGAACGGATGTCACCATCCTCCTAGAAGGAACAAAGTAGAAAGAACAGCAGCCTCAAGGACCAACACCAGGTTTGTGCGTGCAGCAAGGAACGCGAGAGCTCGAGAAATCGAGGTCGTGCTGGATTCAGGAGCCGACATTTCGTTGGCACCGATGTGGATGAAGAAATATGGGAGAAAGGCACCCAACACTACCAAGGTAGTTTTGCGAGATGCACAAGGATCCCGGATTAAGGTTTCAGATCAAAGGATCATTGAAGTTGAGTTTCAGGATGTTCAAGGAACTGTTGTGAAGGTTGAAGAAGTGTTTTTGATTTCATCGGTTGTGCACCCTCTTTTGGCAGTAGGTAAACTGTTGAAGAAAGGCTGGGAGTTCAGAGATGGAACAGCAACAGGCACTTTCCTAACAGAAGGAACAACCAAGATCGCAGTGAACTACAACAACAACTCACTTACGACAAAAGCCTTTGTGAGAGCAGTCAACTGGGAAGCAGAAGCAAAGCCTATCCCTATGTACTTGTGCGAGAACTTGAAGGAACTCATTGAAGAACAGCGTGTTGGTTGGACCAACTGGCGAGACCCTTACCAAGTCCACTTCAGCCTAGGAACCTCAGAACACGTTGATACTTACTTGATGTTTCCACCAGGAAAGTTCGCATACCGAGCAGTGTTTATTGAGGATGATGATCAGTGGTATCTGTTGCATCACAGCATCATGTTTGAGGAACTTGAGGAACCGTTTGGAACAATCTTCGATGGCAGTAAGGAGTACCGCACGCTTACGCTAGTATCGCTCAAGGAATTTCCGCTGAACCTCATAGGCACCCCCAAGGAAGATGAAGATCGAAAGATGTTTGAAGAGTACACTGAGGATGCATGGTCAATCAGCATGGATGGCACTACACTCACGTGGTACCATAACTCGTTGAGGAAGACTTTGTTCAATCCTCGAGATACCAATGACATTCCAGTAGACATTGGAAACCTCAAACCAGACAGGTACACGTATGGAGAAGAACCGATCAACAAGGATTTCTTTGAGGATGATAAGTTCTGGACTTTGGATGAGCCTCACAGAGACCCAGAACCACTAGGAGGTTTATCCTGGACAGGACGGAGTGTATTCGAACTCATTGAACCAGTGAACCCCAAGGCCAGAAGACCAAAACAGAAGGTTCACCAACTGGATACGATCCCAGAACAGGAAGAAGAACAGGAAGAGACCTCAGAGGCCCAAGCACCAGCACACAGGCATGAACTTGCAGGAGAACTGTCTTTTACATTCAACGGTCATGAGTACAATCAGCAGAACAGCCTCAAGGCCCTGAGAGAGTTGTGCAAGGAACTAGGAGTCTCAAAGGCTGGCTCTAAGCAAGAGATCCTCAGAAGGCTCAGTAGATCCATTATGGAAGCAGAAAGGCATATGGAACTTGTTTCAGGCCAGAAGAAGTACAAAGAGTTTCTAGAAGCTGAACCTCTGAAGGTACCCAAACAGCCAAAGCCGGAGGAAGTTGCAGTGCATAATCTCACACACTTACCTTATGCATCTTGGTGTCCTACATGTGTAGCATGCAAAGGAAAAGAGTCTCCACACCTTCGTGAGAACCCAGAGAAGGAAAGATCTTCAAGACCAACTTTCTGTATGGATTTCTGTTTTACAGGAACAAGTCATGATGAGGCACCAGCGGCAGTAAGTCTTGTGTGTGTTGATTCTTGGAGTAGGAACATGGTCTGTATCCCGACAGCATCTAAAGGAAAAGATCTTGTAGAGCACCTTTGCGAAGGAGTTACCTACTTGAGCACTCAGCTTGGATATGGAACTATCAACTTGAAGGCAGACAACGAAGGAACAATGATGAAACTGAAGCAGGTCATCCAGAAGCAGCGAGCAGCTTTAGGTCTAGGAACAGTCTTGCAGGACGCAGTCAGTGGCCAGAAGGAAACCAACGGCATGGCAGAGAGAGCAATTCAGACCATTAGGAGACAAGGAACAACCCTGATTAGGCACCTTGAACACAGAACAGGAACATACATTGCTCATACTCATCCAATCTTCAGTTGGGCTTTCAGGCACTCGGCATGGACCTTGAACAGGTACCATCGCCACTCCTCCACAGGAATGACTCCGTACGAATTTATGGCAGGACGCCCTTACGAGGGCCAACTCGCCGAATTTGGCGAATCACTTCTGGTTTTAACCAATCGTTCAGGAACACGTGGCAATAGGAAAGGTGACCCTATTTGGTTGAGAGGAGTGTTCTTAGGAAAAACAGACAACAACCTCTTCATTACATGGCACATGGACGGTATCAAGACAAGCCGCAGCGCAAAACGTTGCTTGGAACACTTCGACGTGAAAGGAATAAGTAGCGTAGGAATTCACACTTGGGAAGTGAAGCACACTACACTGGCAACAAGGAACATTCCCAGGAAGAACATTCCAGGACCAATTGCAGAGGCGCCACCTGTCATGGATGGAGCAACTCAGGAACAGTCGGTCGAGGACTCTGCACCTTCCGCACCTTCAGGACCGATCGCAGGACCGGTTATCATCCAAGGCGGGGACTCTGCAGGGAAGTCAGGACCTACTAGGACAACCTACCTAGAGAGCAAAGCGAAACAGGCACAGAACAAGAGAAAAGCAGAAGAAGAACTTGAGCAGGAATACGACCAAAACAAACACGACGAAGCAGCTTCAGACCCAACGTCTTCCAGTAGCGGCAACAAGGAAATGGAAGCAGCCTCAGAAGAAGAACTCATCCCAGACAGCGCAATGGCAAGTGAACTTCTTTCAGCTAGAGGACCAGCACCTCTTAGGAAAATGGAGTTTGAAGATGTAGGAACAGGTTCCAAGATCCCGAAGATTGATTCTCCTAAGAAGAGGTACCCTCCGTTCAACGTAGGAAGAGTATTTGAGCACAATGATGAGGAACTACCTGAAGCAGAACCAGGTACAGAGGACATTTTCTGGGAAGATTCATATTCGGACATGGGCGATTCCGATGAGGAACAAGACATCTTCAAGAGCGAGGATTCTGGACCTCCAGAAGTTGCAGAAGCCCAGTTGCAGGAACTGGATCGTGAGGCGATGCTCACAGAAATTAACAGGCTCACCGAGATGAAGGCACTGGCAAGGAAACCTTTGCAAGAACTCGAGAGAGAAGAGGAGAGAGAGACAGAAGAAGAAGAGAGCAACCAAGGAACAAAGTGGTTGACGACGAAATTCGTCTTCGATTGGCGATTCAGGAACGGCCGATGGATGCGGAGAGCTAGGTTAGTAGCGAGAGAGTTCAAAGGAGCAGAAGTATGGAACGACACGTTTAGCCCAGCTACGAGCGCATCGTTGGTGAGACTTATCCCTATCTTGGGATTACAACAGGAACATGCCCTGTATTCCGTTGATGTCAAGGACGCATTCTTGCAGGTACCACAAAGGACTCGATGTGCATGTCAATTCCCGAAGGAATATGTGGATCTGTTTGGCGACCAGGACCCTAGTTGTAGGAACGAAGGTTTGTTACTGCTGAGAGTACTTCCAGGACAGCGAGATGCAGCACTACTATGGAGTGATCATTTTGCAGGAACCCTCAAAGAGCAGAACTTTGATAGGAGCAAAGCTTGCCCTACTTTGTTTCGTGACGACAGGAACAGCATACTTGTTGTGCATGTAGATGACATTCAGGCAGCAGGGAAAACAAGGCACCTAGAGCCCAAGCTAGGAAAGCTAGGAGAAACCTACGAGCTAAAGGTTGAAGGCCCCTTCTTGACAGAGCAGGAACTTGAGGTAGGAGAGTCACACCAGACAATCCGATTCCTTAAAAGGAAATTCAGCTACCACAATCACGAGCTCCACATCACGAGTGACCCGAAGTATCTTGTGAAGCTTAAGGAAGAACTGAAGCTTACCAGCAAAGCCTCAAAGCCAACTCCGTGCACCCAAGAGTCGCAGGAACAGGACACCACTCAGACCTTGAACCAGGAACAAGCAGCATCTTTCAGGAAGAGCGTTGGCATACTCTTGTATGTCAGTCAGGACCGCCCTGACGTGCAGTTTGCCGTGAGAGGTTTAGCCTCCAAGATGTCGGAACCAACACATGGTTCTTGGAAGCACTTAGTCCACCTAGTGCAGTACATGTCGAGAACTGAAGGATACCATTTAGTGTACAGGAAAACGCCTAGAGGACTCAGTAATCTCCATGAATCCATCAGGAATGGTAACTACGACTTTACAGGAACAAGGCCCAAGGAACACCACCTTCTGGAAGTCTTCAGCGATTCAGATTGGGCAGGAAAGAAGGACACAAGGCGCTCAACATCTTCAGGAATTGTTTGCCTAGACGGTCAGTGCATTTACTCCTTTTCTAGGAACCAGAAGTCGGTTAGCTTGAGCAGTGGTGAATCAGAGTACTACGCAGGAGCATCAGCAGCGTCAGATTCTATATTGTTGAAGGAAGCAGTAGAATTCTTGACCAGGAAACAATGCAAGGTACACTTGTACATGGATTCTTCTGCAGCTAGAGGAATTATTACAAGGCAAGGTGTAGGAAGAGTCAAGCATTTGCAGATCAGGACCCTCTTTCTTCAAGACCTCCACAAAGAAGGAACAATTAGTGTTCACCCAGTAGGAACCAAGGAGAACACCGCCGACATAGGTACCAAGCCCCTTTCAGCGAAGCGCATCAGACTGTTGTTGCACTGGCTAGGTTTTCAAACCAGCGAGAACGAACCAGTAGGTAGAGAAGAGCTCAAGGAACACAAGGCCCAAACACAAGCCAAAGCAGTTGTAAGAATGATCAAGAGCCCAGGAACTTTGTCTTTTGCAGCTTTGTTGTTTGCGGGAATTTCAGGTATTTCAGACAGTCTTCAGATTCAGAGTTTCAAGGAACAGTGTCTTGAGAGTTGTGTTCAGGAAGAAGAGTTTCAGCCAGACTTTCAGGAATATGTTTTCTGTTGTGCAAGTGCATGTGAGCAGGACGGCATGTGCAGTGACACGAGTGCATGTGAGTTAGGAACGTCTGCAGGAACAGCGCATGGAACAGCATGTCGTGAGATGCTTTCGCAGCTCAAGGAACTCTGCGGAACACTCGCGGAACGCTCAGGTATCCAGGAACTAGTTCGCCCAGTAGCAGAAGGTCAAGGAACCTTAGCCGCCATGGAACCGAGCGCAAGTTCAAGCAAGAGCTCCAGTGAAGTTTTCAAGGAACTGGAAACTTTGAAGGAAGCGGCCACAGCACTAAGGAACGCCAGCGAAGAAAGGAACGTGATCGCAGAGTCGATCAGGAAGAACACAGAGGAAGCGGCGCGTTTGCGTCGATCCCAGGAACATGTGGCTGGTTGTGTTGAGTCCCTGACGGGACAAATCTACGACGTCAAGCACCAGGTTCAGGAAATGGCCGAACAGAACGACAGAGACCGCCAGCAGGTCAAGGAACACATGGCCTTCGTCCTAGGTACATGTGATGCCGTAAAGGAACAGCTGAACCAGATGATGCAGGACTTCTACGAGCAGCAGCAAGAGGAACAAGGAGAAGAAGAAGACGAAGAGGAACAAAGGAAAAGAGAAGCCAAGGACCGAGAACTAGAAGGTGAACTACGTCGTGAAGGACACGGACCAGGAACAGCACCGTCGAGAGCTACGTCACCTACGTCCCAGGAAAGGAAAGAATATTCGGACCGAGGCTACTTCGAGGGCATCCAAGAAAAGGAGCAAGAAGAAGAAGAAGACTACGCCGGCAACGAGAACGAGGCCTACGTCCACAGCTACGTTGGAGGAGAAGATCCCGGGGAGTACCCCGATGAAGGCAGAGCAGAAGAAGGAGAAGGAACAGCAGCAGCAGAGGAAGAAGAAAGCGAGGAAGCAAAGGAGGAGAGAAGAAGGAAGAAGATCGCGGAGATCAACGCCAAAAGCAAGCAAAGGCTCAAGGAAAAGGAAGAGGAGAAGAAGCTCTTTCCGTACCCCTACGACTACACCAGCGAGTGGAAGGAATACTCCGAGAACGGCGAGATCTACAAGCAACACAGAGTTACAGGAGAAAAGGTGTGGTTGGACAAGGACTACACGTACAAGCACGAGAAAGGAACGAAAGGAAAGAAGGAAGGAAAAGGAAAAGGAGGAAAGCCAAAGGCAAGAGCAGAAAGCACAGGATTTCAACCTCGAGATGAAGATGATCGCAAATACTGGGAAGAACAGGACAGGATCTCAAAGGAACAGAAAGAAGCCAAAGCAAAAGCAGAAGAGAAGAAGAAGGCAACAGAGGAGCAGATTGCCAAAGCAAGGTTGATTATGGAAGCGGCAGCAGAAGAGCAGGAAAGGCTAGACAAAGAAAAGGCAAGAGCAGAAGCAGCAGAAGCCGCCGAGAAAAGGCGAGAGGTAGAAGCCGCAGCCAAAGCAAAAGCAGAGAGAGAGGAAAAGGAAAAGGAGGAAACCGAAGCAGCAGCAGAAAAGGAAGCAGAGGAGAAAGCAGCAGCCGCAGCAGCCAAAGAGGAGAAGGAAAGAAAGGAGCAGGAGAAGAAAAGAAAGGAGAAGGAAGCCAGGAAGAAAAGAGAGGAAGATCAAAAGGCAGCGTCAGCGTACATTGCCCAGAAGGAAGCAGAGAAGAAGGCAGCAGCAGCAACAGCAACAGGATCAGGTGAAGCAGACAGGATCCAGAAACTTGAAGAAATGATGAAGGAAATGATGAAGGAACGCAAAGAGGATAAGGAAAGGATTGCAAGCCTTACACAGGAGCTTGAAAGCAGAGGATCGGCAGCCGGGTCGCAGGCACCCACAGAACCAGACACAACATCAGCAAAGGAAGAGGAGAAGCCAGAAGGAAAAGGAACAGGAAAAGAAGGAGGAAAGGAGCCACCGAACGTCACACAGCACAAGCAAAAGAAGGAAGACAAGGACGACCCAGAACTTTCCGCCAAAGGACCAGTGAACGAAGCATCGTTCATGAAAGGAAAAGGAAAAGGAGAGTTTGAAGGAAACTGGTTTGCAGTCTACGGTTTCCAGAACAGGAACTACCAGTGGAAGTGGAACGAAGCCAAGGCACAGTGGTACTGGTATTCAGGATCAAAGGAAACAGGTTGGAAAGCAGCGTCAAAGGACAAGCAAGGAAAGGAAAAGTGCAAAGCGCAAGCAAAGATGAAAGAAGAGTGGCTAAAGGAACAGCTTCAAGACCAAGAGGAAGCTAAAGACAGCGAAGAGGAAGGCAAAGTGAACTTCCAGTGAAGCAAAGGAACCGCGAGCAGTACTGAGGCCAGAGAGCCGAGGAAAGAAGCAGCAGGACACAGGAACCGTGGCACAGCCCTTTTTGTTTCTGTGGTGATCTAAGTAAAGTGCAGGAACGTCTTTTGTACAGTCGAGCAACCTTGGAGAGGATTGCGAGTGAACGTGCGCATACGTTTGCGATGAGGAACAGTGTTTGTTTTGCAAGTCAAGAGGAACTGCAGCGTGTTTACTGTTTGTCAGGGAAAAGTCGGAGTTACCTCAGTTGAGGAACTTTCGCTAACTCCGAAGGCGGGGTGTTAAACATTCTGCCAGGAACAGTAACACAGGTAGTGCAGTGCAGCTAATGTACAGGAACAGCCGTCACGCACACGCGACGTGCAGGCTCGAGACCCCAGGACACACCGTGCCCAGGAACAAAAGTGTCCGACAGTCTTTGTGGGTAGGAACCCTTAGTGAAGCCCGTTCTTTAACAGAGCACCCATAGCTCCATCGCGAATTTGATCTCCAGGTGGGATCTCCCCACTCATCATGTCGGGAACCTGGAGTCCTTGCACTGCTGCTGTTCCTTCCACAGGAAGCTGACGCAGCCCATCCGATGCTGCTCTGCTCCCTTCTGAAGCTATGTGCTGTGCCACTTGAGGGGCTTCCGCTCCAGGATCATCACGAGGCGGAGCGGGAGACGGTCTCGAAACCCCATTGGGCAACCCAGCAACATCATTCTGCACGTGACCATTTTCAGCGGGGCGCAGCGGCCTCCCTGCATCTTGGTATGCAGGGCCATTGTCTTCTCCTTCCAGTACACGCAGCGTTGGGCTCATACCCTGCTGATGGTTCACTTCTGCAGACATGTCACCAGCTTCAGAGTGCATCGCCATGAACAGCAACGGACGCAAGGCTTTACGATGTTTTCCGAACTTCTGCAACGAGTATGCTGGACTCTGCCAATCTTGGCACTTCAGTTCGCTAAGGTCTGGCTGTGCTTCGCACTAACTTAGACTTCTCAGCATCGTGCCTACACATCTCGAAGCTTCACTCAAAAGCATGCATGCACAACCGGAGCAATCAGAATTCAGCACCTAAACCCAAAAACCTGAACCCCAAACCCTGAACCCTACGCCCTGAAACCTAAACCCCGAACCCAAAACCCTCAACCCTGAACCCTAAACCCTGAATCCCTGTCAGTGTCTCCACCCTCAAGACCTACGACAAGTTCATGCACTTCCTGGCCAAGAAGGTGTGTGAAGAAGATGATGATGATGGCCCCGGCCAAGGACCCTAGCAAACGACAATGCTGATGACAATTTTGAAATCCTATCCCCTTGAACTCTTACAACCCCATTAAACCCGAAACCCCGGCCCTGAACACCGTAACAGAAAAACCCTAGAAAACCTTAAACCCTAAAGCCTGAAAGTCTTTTTCGGAGGACCGAGCACACCTGGGAGAGGAAGTGCAGACATGGATCACCGAGGAGGTGGAGATGATGGTGGCCATGCTGGAGATGGCGGCAAGGGAGGTGGAGATGGTACGCATGGTGGCCATGGTGGAGATGGCGGCAAGGGAGGTGGAGATGGTACGCATGGTGGAGATGGTGACAAGAGAGGTGGAGATGGTGCTGGGGGTGGTGGCCAGGGAGATGGAGATGGTGCCCCCCCGGCTGATGACACGTGGTCCTGGAACCAGGGCTGGGACTGGTGGTCCTGGGGAGGCTCGCAGTGGCAGTGGGGAGGAGGATCGTCGTACCGGGACGAGGACTGGCAGGGGGAGGATCAGACCGGCGAGAAGGAGCCTGGGCTTTATATTGTTTTTGTGTTTATATACAGAATGTAATGTCTGGAAAGACATATAGTACATGAGAAAACCCTGCAGGATGCCCCGCACAAGAAGGACGACAAGGATGCCCCCCCGCCGCCGCCGGAGAAGGACCAGGAGCCTTTGTTTTACATGGTTAATTGTGGTGTTTGTTTGGAAATATAATGTCTGGAAAGACAAGTGGCTTCATTGTCTGGATAGACAAGGTTTTGATTTTTGTGCGAACCCCCCTAAACCGCCAAGGATGGCCCAGATGGAAAGAAGCAGAAGAAGAACCCGGATGACCCCGAGGACCCAGGACCCTGACCCCGCCGAAAAAAATGTCTGGAGAGACAAGTGTGTGTCTGGAGAGACAAGTGTGTGTCTGGAGAGACACCAATTGTACCCAAACCTTAACCCAGTAAAAGCGCCGAAACCCCAGACCCTGAACCTTAAGCCCTGAACCCCACACCCTGAAACCTAAGCCTTGAAACCTGAACCCATAACTCTGAACCCTACACCCTGAAACCTAAACCCTGAAACCAAAACCCTGAAACCTAAACCCTGAAACCAAAACCCTGAACCCTACACCCTGAAACCTAAACCCTGAAACCAAAACCCTGAACCCTACACCCTGAAACCTAAACCCTGAAACCTAAACCCTGATCACCCTGAAGGATCCGTGGGAGGACGCTGAGAACGATCCGTGGGCGGGGCAGAAGGAGGAGAAGCTGATAGAGATGTCTGACTACGACGGCTGTGCCAGCGAGGCCTTTTTCAAAGAGCATGCAAGCTTCTTCAAGGTGTGCAAAGAATGCGATAGGATGTCCTTTGTGCATCGAGGGTCAGACATGCGAGTAGACAGGGGCCTCGAGGGATGCATGGTCAAGTCGTGCAAGGGGTTCATGGGTGCATCAAAGGTCAAGGACCTTTGGAGACAAATGCTCCGCCTGTACAACTTCAAAGGCCACAACGGCCTTTGAAAAGGCTCGGGCACCTAGGAGATGATGATAGCTAGCTAGATGAATGCAGATGCTTAGGAGTGTTGACCAAGGAGATGATGATAGCTAGCTAGATGAATGCAGATGTTTAGGAGTGTTGTTTTGTGGAGTTTCTAGCAGCTGTGATGTTGATGAATGTAGATCCTAAAGATGTTGATGACTGAAAATTGCCGAGCCTTCGTAGAGTAGCCTCTTTTGCATCCTCATGCGAAATCGCATGAAGGGATCGCCGAATGGCACAACGAGGGGTGGAGTCCCGCGAGAAAAAGAGAGGGAGAGTGTGTGTGTGTGTGTGTGTGTGTGCTTTGAATGCCTGGACAGGCAGGTGGTGCACGCACCATTTTTTGTGCATGCCTGGATAGGCAAGCTGTTGCACATGCCTGGATAGGCAAGAATCTGTTGTGCCTGGATAGGCAAGTTGTTGTGCCTGGATAGGCAAGTTGTTGTGCCTGGATAGGCAAGTTGTTGTGCCTGGATAGGCAAGTTGTTATGCCTGGATAGGCAAGTTGTTGTGCCTGGATAGGCAAGTTGTTGTGCCTGGATAGGCAAGTTGTTATGCCTGGATAGGCAAGTTGTTATGCCTGGATAGGCAAGCTTGCTTTGTGCGGTGCCTGGACAGGCATTGTGTGTGTGCGTGTGTGCTCATTAAACAAATTACCCCTGAAACCCCAAACCTAAACTCTCAAACCCCTAAACCCTCGACCCCGAACCCTCAACCCTTAAACCCGTTGGGGTTTTGTTTGTGTGTGTGTGTGTGTTTTCACCATTGGTGTCTGGATAGACAGATGTCTGGAGAGACAAATTTGTTGTAATGTCTGTAGAGGTAAGCATGAAACCTTTATCGCCTGGCCAGATTTCCTATGTATTTTTGTTCAATCACTCATGAAACTTTTAGTGTCTGGATAGATTTTTCCGAAAGTCCCAACGTCATGAAACGTCATGTGTCGTCTTGTGAACCCCACTAAACGCCATGAAACGTCACAAGTTGTACTCATGACGGTTTTGGCGTCACAAGTACAACTCATGACGATTATGCCATGAAACGTCACAAGTTGTACTCATGACGATTCGTGATGTTTGGCCCCAGATCTTTTCTAGAAAATCTGCACACTCCTTTTATAATCCAGCCATGGCCGTGCAGTCCAAAATGAAAAGGCCAGCAGCCGCACAGGCCGGAGATTAGGAAAATCGTTTGATTTTTGATTGCACCAAAGAAAAAAACAGGAGAAGAAAGAAAACAAGAAGCCAAAAAGCACAAAGGATCCCATGAAGAAGCCAGCAGCCAAGGACGAAACTCTCTGCTCTCTCTCTCTCTCTCTCTCTCTCTCTCTCCCTCTCTCTCTCTCTCTCTCTCTCTCTCTCTCTCTCTCTCTCTCTCTCTCTCTCTCTCTCTCTCTCTCTCTCTCTCTCTCCTCTCTCCTCTCTCTCTCTCTCTCTCTCTCTCTCTCTCTCTCTCTCTCTCTCTCTCTCTCTCTCTCTCTCTCTCTCTCTCTCTCTCTCTCTCTCTCGCTCTTTCTCTTTCTGAACCGAAACCAAAACCGAAACCTAAACCACACCATGGTCCCGAAACCCTAGACCGCATTTGCAGGACGACGAGACCGAGAGGGAGCCGGAGGAGGAGCCGCAAGAGGAAAAGGAGGAGGAGGAGGAGCAGGAAGAGGAGGAAGAGAAGGAAAAGGACAAGCAGCAGGTCACCCTAGCAAACGTGAAGACACACCAGGCTCTGCTGGCTGCCAAAGGACTGAGCTCCCAGCAGATTCAGAAGGCACTGGCAGGGATGCCTGAAAACGAAAGGCTGAAGCTGTGGAAGAAGTTCGAGCGAAAGAGGACTAGCCAAGGAACGGAGGAAGAGTACCGCAAGTACTGCACTGGCCCCGGTGCTCCAGACAAGCAGAACAAAGCTCTGGAGGCCTTCGTGAAGGATGGAGGATCCTGTGGTGAGCTGTACGCAAAGCAGATGTTGAAGATCACACACAAAGAGGAGCAGACTGTGGAAAGCCAGTGGAAGACGTGGAGGCCGGGACGTTTTAATGTCTGGAAAGACACAAGGAGGTCATGGGGAGTGTTAAGTTGTTTTTAGTGTCTGGAAAGACAGCAGGAGGATGTGATTCTGATGCCTGGAAAGGCAGGGGGTCATGGCACTCTGTGTGTGTGTGTGTGTGTGTGTGTGTGTGTGTGGTGCCTGCCTGGGCAGGCATTTTGTCTTGACAGCTGCAGACTCATGCCTATGTCTGACTGCCAGGCAAATGAAAGTGAAGTTTGGTAAGAAAGAGGCCCTGGCCAGACTGAGGAGGGGCTCCTTGAAGTTCCGCAAGTCTCCCTCCGACGCGAGGTTCTTAGAGTTCTTGGACATGACAGAAGTGACAAGAGCCTCCTTCGCCAGAGAGAAGGGAGTGGTCGTCAAGAGCTCTGGAAAGAAGACAGACTCGAAGGCTTTGCTAGACCTGCAAGACATGGACCTCGCTGGACTGACTCCGTCGAGCTTCAAGAGCATGGACGTGGAACCGGAACTGAAAGCTCTGCTTGGTGGCCCGGACAAGAAGAAGAAGAGGGCAAAAAAGTCCTCGCAGGAGGAGGAAGACTCAGAGGAAGAGGAGGACTCAGAGCAAGAGTCCGGAAGCTCGGAAGCCCCTGCCAAGAAGGTGAAGACGAAGTCGCGAACCGCAGACAGCAAGGCTTCTGGGTCCAAAAAAGGGAAGAAAGAGGAGGACTGGGACGCCAAGTCCCGCTTGGAGGAGAAGGACGGCAAGCAACAGTTCTTTGACAAGCTTTTGAGCTTCAAGGAAGCCCTGGGAAAGGAAGAGACTGTCTTGCAGAAGTTGGTCTCGACAGCTGAGGACGAAGACCACAGCAAGTTTCTGAAGACAGCAAGAACGAAAGCGCAGACGGCACAGAAGAAGATCGACAAGGCCTTGAAGAACATCGAGGACAAGAAGGAAGACAAAACTGAAGTGAAAGCCGCTCTGCTCGAGGCCCTTGAAGCTTCTTTGAAGAAGGCCAAGAAAGCCAAGCAAGCAGCAGACTAGTGAAGGAAAAGACTCCGCTTGAAGAAGGCTTGCCTCTTAATTGCCTTTGACAGTTATGCTTCGAAACTCTTGTCTGTTTGCAGGAGGCATCGAAGCTCCTGGAGCTGAATGATCTCGCTAAAGTGAAAGATGGACTTGTGGAGGCAGCTGGTTTTTAACTTCAAACCTTGTAGCCTGGATGAGGCTAGCGGCTAGCAGTGGCACCGGTAGGAGATGATGATAGCTAGCGAATGCAGATGTTGAGGAGTGTTGTTTTGTGGAGTTTCTAGCAGCTGTGATGTTGATGAATGTAGATCATAATGATGTTGCTGGCTAAAAGGTGCCCAGCCTCTGTAGGACTGAACTTTTGCATCCTCATGCAAAATTGCATGAATGGATCGCCGAATGGCACAACGAGGGGTGGAGCCCCGCGAGTAAAAGAGAGAGAGTGTGTGTGTGCTGCTTTGCAATGCTTTGAATGCCTGGACAGGCAGGTTGTGCACGCCACTTGTGTTGTGCATGCCTGGATAGGCAAGCTGTTGCACATGCCTGGATAGGCAAGCTTTTGTTTACAGACATATGCTGCAGGGAAGCCAAGGGCCCTGATCACCCTGTCATGCACCGCAGCCCATTTCAGGTCCCCTAGACCCGGAATAGCACAATGGGCAAGAAACAAAAAACCAGCCATGAGCCGCACTCGCCGCTTTTGTTGATGCTCGTGAGGCATTTTGCAATGGGCAAGCTGTCTGCTTCAGAGATTCAGGAGTTTGCAGACTGTGCGGTGAAATCTGGAAGCTCAGCAGAAGACTTGCTGAAAGTGCAGGCTTTAGGAGCCCATGGTGTCTCGCCACAGAACTGCCACAGAGACATTTCCAGGTGGATCTTCAAGAACATGTGCTCCCCAGAAAGCACCAGCATCAGAACACCTGTTCTGGTCAGGGATTTGAATGGTGAGAAGAAGATGATGGACAAGGACATCCCTGTGAACTTGCCCCATGCCTGGATCGACCAGCTCTCTGAGCATGGGTTTTTGGAAACAGTCATGGCTCCCGAAGCAGAAATCCGGAAATTCTGGAGCAAGCAGCTCTGGAAAGAAAACCCGCAGTTCCGCCAGGATACAAAGTACTGGAAGGGCATAGATTTCCAGGCAGAGGCCCCTATCCCACTCGTGCTTCACGGAGACGCAGCTCCATATTCGGAGACTGACTCCACGATGGCAATATCGATGCGATGCATGGTCAGCAATGTGAGTGTGCAGTTTTCGCAGCTTATGCTGGTGAACATGCCGAAGAACGCCACTGAGGACTGGGACAGAACTTGGGACCCAATCTGGAAGGAACTGTCGGAGTCCTTCAAGAAGCTCGCCGCTGGAAAGAGCATCTTGCAGAAACCAGGAGCTGTTATTATATATTCGAAGATATCATCTTGTTTTAAACAATAGTTGGCCTGACTGGGATCGTTTTCCATGTCTGGAAAGACACGACAGACCGCACCGAACACCACGATCCCACCCAAACCCATGTATGAATTAGGATTTTCGTTTTGGTGAGTGTATAGTTATAGGCTTGCTTTTGACATTTGGTGACTGTATCTAGTAGGTCATTATGGAGATACTATATATCAACCATACTCCCTGTCACTGCATTCAAGGCAAAGCGAGAAGACGATGTATTGTTATGTCCGTCAGCGGCGACCTCGAATTTTTCTGTTCTCAGTTTGGCTGGCCCACTAGTGCTCGGAATGACCCATGTCCATATTGCGAATGCACCAATTTTTCGACGAGAGCAAGAACACGCATCCATTCAACGATCTGCGACCACAGGCTGCTTGGAGATCCACACTATTGAACCCTCGAGCTGAGGACCTGAGGCAGCACCACCTCTGGAGTGTTCCGGGGGTCGGCTTCTGGACGGTCAAACTGGATCTGTTGCATTTGATGGATCTTGGCATTTCTTGCCACATCTTTGCAAACCTGCTGTGCGACATTTTGGATACACTGCCAGGGAGCAGCTTGGAGGCCAGGTTGAAAGTCTTGAACCCGAAAATTTCGCAGATATATGAAGACCTGGAGATACCGACTGCTGAACGGTTTCCGAAATTGCTGCGAAGCAATTTGATTGCAGACACTGGATACCCGACTTTGAAGCACATCAAAGGCAGGACTGTTCGGAAGTTTTCACCAGTAGCTGTACGGTTGGCCACGGAATATAGTGATGAATCGTCTACGAGATCTATGCACAGAAAAGCTTGTGTGGAGTGTTTGGACAAAGTGTACAGCATGGCAGATGAGAAGAAATGGGTTGTTTCTTCAACGGATTTCCCAGTTTTCGAAGATGCAGTGCAAGGAACGTTGTCCCACGATCATTTCCTGGCGAAAGATGCATTGAAGAGGAAGCTTCTGAAATACAGCATCACCCAGAAGTTCCACCTCTTTTACCACTTCGGGCAGCAGTCAAAATATCTGACGCCGAGATGTGTTTGGTGCTATGGCCCTGAGTCGTACCTGGCGATTGTGAAAGCTGTGACTGCAAGCTGCTCTCGTGGAACTGCCAGCTACCAGGTTGTGGGAAAGGTGCTTCAAAAGTTTAGCCTGGCTTTTCACTTGCTCTTAAAGGGCTTGTTGGACTTCGACACTGAGAAGCCGGAGGACTAAAAAAGAAGGGTTCTGCAAACCCAGTGTCTGGATAGACATATATAGTCTTAAACTTTCTATTTCAGTGTCTGGATAGACAAACCGCCGCAGCCACAGCGATCCGCAGCCGCAACTTGTCTGCACTAGGGGGCAGGGGGGCAGGGGGGCAGGGGGGCAGGGGGCAGGGGGCAGGGGGCAGGGGGCAAGGGGCAGGGGGCAGGGCAGTGTCTGGATAGACATGTCGCTTGGTCCTAGTGTCTGGATAGACAACCTAAACCCTGAACCCCAAGCCCAAACCCTAAATTCATGTACGTACTATATAGCTTTGAGTGTCCGTGTTTGATGATAGGGCTTTGCCGATTCTTCACAGCGTCTGGATAGACACGACATATGTAGCTGTATGTATATATGTAGATATATATATATATATATGCATACATACATACATACATACATACATACATAATATGTATACATATATATGGATATATACATATAGATATGTATATAGATAAGTTTTATACTTATGAACTCACGAAAATGCTGAAAAGCACATGCTTTAAATGGCAGAAGAGATAATAGATATATGGTGTTTTTGCACACGTGGGATGGCCTAAAACCCACTTCCGCGATTGATTTTTCTATTGATTCCACGCTTGATTTTTCTATTGATTTTAACGATACTTTGCGATTGATTTTGTCGCTATTGAAAAAGGCCTCTCTGCGATTGATTTTGGCTTCGTTTCAATCGGCGCTTGAAAAAATCAATCGCGATTGATTCCAACCAATATTGGAGCATATGGGTGGGGCCTGGTTGGGGCTTGGCTGGGGCTTAGCTGGTGCTTGGCTGGGGGCTTCGGTAGTTAGGTATGGCCATGCCCCATGTTTATCTCCGTCCCGCCAACGCCTCACACGTTTTTCCCCTAGGGGGTACCCTATGATTTCAACATTTCCATAAATTTTTGCCCATTTTTGACATCATACCCTTGCACATTTCACCATTAAAATTTCAGAAATTTATGATAAAAAATTCATAAAATTTTATCATAAATTTTATTACAAAAATTCATAAATTTTGTAATATTTTTTGTGATATTTTTTGTGATATTTTTTTTAAACATATTTGTCGCCTTCCTTTACAACCTTATAATATTCCATAGTTTCCGGTTTAGGTTGTAAAATTGCTCCATCATTTAATTTCTTAATATAAGCGTTTCTTTTGTTTGCATATGTTCCTTCGGGATTTGTATTTGATTTATATTTAGGTTTTTCAGTTAATACTTCAAGTTTTTCCAACACCGTTTCCATATCACGAGTTAGTTCTAAAACCATATTGTAGATTTTTTCACTGAATTCTTCAAATTGTTCATTTACTGGCACTTCTACTTTTTCTTCAACCTTGCTTTTACCAACTGGCATATATACAATATTATATAAAAGTTTTTTTAAAACTATATATTTTTAAAACTTTTTAAAACTTTTCTTTATCGCTGGCGTTGCAGTTGCACCTCTTGCAATATGCTATGCAATTGCTTATTGTATGCGTCTGATCGTTAAATTTCCGCTGTGCGGTTAAATTTGTCCTTATATTTCCGCCTATTGATTTAACATAAAATTCTACACTACATTTTTCACAGCTCCCGTTCAATCTATTTAATAGCCATTCAGCGGTAATATAATTCTTATGATCTATTTTTCTTTTTGCTTTTCTATCTTGTTCTTTATATCCTTCAACCTTTCTACATAAATAATTATATATGCATCTTTTATTAAATTCATTATCGTCGCGAAGCACGCGAGGCTCGTTCCTCGCGTCATTATCATATTTGAAGAATGATACATTATTTAAATCTGTGGCTCTTGTAATCGCCGTCCACAGCCAGTTTTTATCTACCAGACAATGGTTATAATCAAATATTGTTATACCTCCCTCAATGCTTGAACCTTGGACGCTGTGGCAGGTAAAACAATAATTGAATATAAAATGCTTCCTCAACATATCCAGCGGTAATTGTTGAATTATTTTAGTGTGCTCGTCTTCTAAAACTACCGCATTTTCAATTATGTTTAAAATCTTGTATTTAAAATTAACTTGAAATTTATAAGTTTTTGATTTTAAATACTCTCTACATGTCATTATTTCTCCTACTTCATATTCGCCTTTTCTATTTTGCATTTTTCTAATTTCATTTGCAACTTCCCTACATGTATCATTTAAATATGCTACATTATTACTGTTTAAATTTATGTCAGATGTGTATTTAAAATATTTTTTCACTAAATCCCTCGCTTTAATATTATTTTCAAAAATGTCAATATAAATATTTTCTAATTTTTTCCTATCCTCTTCTTTCCTTAATCGTTTACAAACTTTCAGATAAATATTATATTTGAAAATTTTATCCACGCAATTATCGGCGTATTCTTCGTGCTCCTGTAAATTGGTTAGTTCTGATACTGGTTTTAATTGCTTACCGTCGCCGGTAGCTACTATTATTTTATCTTGATTTTGTTCTACAAATTCCCTAATTCTGTTTAACACCCTTAATCCATTAAAGTAAATCTCGTCAAACACTATGACATCATAACCTGAATAATCAAATTTTTCTAGCTTCTCGTCACCCACAGCTATAGAAAAGAATTTATTTACTGTGATTGCTTCCGTGCCGTATTTTTGAACAAGTTTATTGGTAGGACATACAAATAAAACTTTCATACCCATATCTGCCATTTTTTCACATATATAACTCTTTCCTGAACCTGCATATTTTGCCCTGATCATAACATGCTTAGCACTTATAACATTTGCTATTATATTTTTGGTGTCATACTCGTCTTTGATTTCTATTGCTACATTTTTGTAAATAGGTATTTTATTTAATTCATTTGGTTTTTTCTTGTATTCCTCTGGTGATAAAATTATTTCTTCTTCTTTCTTGTTTGCTCTCCATTCTCCTATGCCGGTTTTCATTTCTAAAATCTCTCGAGCCTTGTCAACATCCTGTGTTCTTATTACAAATGCGTCTGTTTTAACACTCATAACTGATACAAAATTTTTCACTAGTTTATTATAATCTTGAAACATTTTAAAATTATGATCTTGAAGCAACAGCTCTTTTATATAAATATATCCATTGTTTAACATTGCACTGTCCGATAAATTCACTAAATAATAATCCGTTCCACTTGGTTCATCATACATTTTTGAATAAATGTTTTCGTCTTCTTTATCTCCCGTGAACATTATATCGTGGTGACATTCTACCTCCTCTATCTTATGTATTTTGCCCCCGTGTTTTAATTGAAAATTTGACGCCTCCTTTAAGTTTTGAAAAACTGTGCTTTTTTGCGAGGTGTTTTCAGTTTTTTCTAAAAGCCCGATATTAACATTTACAATAAGTTTTTTAATGAGTTTGTCCAGTTCCTCGTGGTCACTAATGGATTCCCCCCATAATTCCTGAACTAACTCGTTATAGTTAACATCGTGTATGAATGAAGGCGTTTTATAATACAATATTTTTAGATCGTTTGCTTCAATCTGTTTTAAATATTTTCCATAAATTAAGTTGTATTTTTTATTAAACAAGTTGAGAAACACTGTAAAATTAGGCCTAGTTCTTTTACAATCTTCAACAAAGTATAACACATAATCTGACAATTTATTATAATCCATGTCATTAGTGTAAGGTCTCCAGATGTCAAATTGATTGAATACCGGTATTTTATTAATGTTAATTAATCTACTTGTATATGCTTTCGTTATGTCTATTTCTGTAACATCTTTCGGTATGTATTCCCTAGGTTTGAAAAGTCCCGTTGGTGGTATAGTTTTTGCTTCTTTGTAAATCTTCAGGTCAATTTGATTATAAAATGACTTATGTAATGGATTAAACAAAGCTTTATTGAAATTAAACATTGCTTCGTTCATGTTGTTATATGTTTTTTCGTCATCTACTGCTATGCATCCATCTGACGACCCCTTAATTAAATTTTGAGTTTTAATTATAAATGTGGTTTTCTTAAGTTTAAGCTTCACTTCTGTAATAATCCCCGCTTGAAATTTTATTTGTGGTTCATATCTTGAGTTCAAGAGTTCAAAAAATATTCTGGTTAAGTTGTTATGTTCAGGAACTAAATAATATGTTATTGGTTCTTTTTCTTTACTGACCATTTTTAAAAGTTCATAAGTATCATTGAACATTTTATATTCTGGTGGTTCTTCCTTTTCGTTCAAATGGTATTCGGTAGATGCTTTAACTATGTATTTTTGTTCTTCTAAATTTTGCTTTTGTTCAATGCTTTTTAAGTCGTTATTCATTGTGTATATGTGGCTGTTTTTGACAATGGCATAAAACGGCTTAATTCTTCTTTTGTTATGTTCCGGTTCGTGTTTATATATCAGATTATTAAAGCTATCAAAAATTCTAGCTGGTATTTTAAACTCCTTAAATACCTTATCCATATCTTCAATGCTAGTACCTTTGCTATAAAAATCCTCCTTCCCTGTGATCTCTATAATTTTTTCTCGTGTTAATTGTTTTCTTTTGTTGCCGTCCATCAGGGTATCGTGGTAAAAGTCTATCAGTGCATTAAACCAACATTGATTATCTACATGTGTGTTATTTTCTATTGCTTGTTTTAGGTTTGTCAAATTGCTGTTTATGTGTGTATATATGTAACGATGATACATTGATGAGTGCAGTATTCCGTCGGTTAAGTTTTCCTTCATTATGTCAAATTTCTCACCGCTTTTGCTTATTTTTTTCACTTGTTGAATTTTGATAGCGTCAAAAAGGTTATCGTAATGTTTCATTAAATCCTTTACAAAATCATCAAAATCTTTGTCTTTTCTTAATATATCCATTAGTTCATCAAACTCTTTATCTACCTTATGTAATGCTTTAGTTTTAAAACCTTCTTCATCAATAAATCTAAAAATTACCTTTTTTACCCATTCTTTTTTGAACTCTTTTGTCTTGACAGTTGACTGTCTAATGTCAAACTTTTCTATGTAAAATTGTTCTCCAAATTTTTTAAACGCAGGTTTAATTGTGTTACTAGACTTCCTCGTGGTGTAGAGTTGAAAGTTTACTAAATATGTATCCTTACCTTTGTTTTCTGCTATTCTTTTGTTTAGTGGCTTTGACTTCTTTAGGTCTTTAATTGTTTCATTATATTTGTCCCTTGCTTTTTCTGCGGTTCTTTTATTGGCACTGGTAAGGTTTTTAATGAAATTTTCTGCGGTTGCTACATTTGCTATTTTTCTGTCCTTGTAAAGTGTTACTATTTGATTTAAACGGTTCTTTGTTGCTTGTGTGATTTTAGCCGAAGCATTTATTCTATCCTGCTTCAGTTTATTAAGTTTTCTAACATTGCTCTCTATAAACTTGGACATATAATATCCTATATATAATATATTATATTATTTTTTTCTTTAGAACATTTTTTTAAGAAAAAATTTTATAATAAAAATTTCTATATATTTTTTTCCAAAATTTATTTTAATAAAAAATTATTTATTAAAATAAATCATTAAAAGTTAAAAACATCCTCTATATATTCTCTTATCTCTTCCATTGTTATATTATAATAATCCCTCTTGCCTACCAACCAAAAATCAATTATTTCAAATATTATTTGTTTTACTATGTCTTCTGTTCTTAATCTAAATCCATTGAAATTAAATACTGTATTCTAATATACACTCCCTGCATTCCTCCAAATCATACAATTCATCTAGTAAATTTTCAATTAAATTTTTGTGATTATGACCTCCTCCTCTATGAGTTATGACATCTTCTGCTTCTCCGTCACTATCATAAATTATCGTGTGGTAATTGCCGTTATTAATGTTTAAAAAATGTTTCATGATTTTCTTATGTTGATGTGACGATCTTTTTATTATGTATTTATAGCATGTATTATGTATATTAGTATTTATATCTGAATTATGAAATATCATGTGTAATAAAATTCGTGATATTTTACTTTTATCCTTATCCAATGAATTTTCAAAATATTCAATTTTTCTCCGGCATTTTTCGCAAGTATCATATTTACCTAACATGCTACAAAAATCATCAGGTAATATTTTATTTAATACTTTATGTTGTTCTTTGATGTTTTCACACTTCACACAGTAAAACTTCTCATTTAAGATTTTACACATCCTGTATATATAATACTATATATTTTTTTCTTTAGAACATTTTTTAAGAAAAATTTTTATAATAAAAATTTCTATATATTTTTTTAAAGTTTTAAAAGTTCAAAGCGTAAATATGGACGGTTGCTACCTTTCACATAAAAATTACTTTGGTTATTTCTCTCTTCTATTTTTTCTATTTCGTGAGTTTCTTTTCCCCATATTCCGACTCTTTCTTTTTCTCCTACTTTCCTTTTTCTGTAAATTCTTACCTTGTCACCCACGGATATATTAGGATATTTTCTAGTTCTCGTAGCTTGGTTTGTCATATTCTGTCTTGCCTTCAGTTCGTTTTTCTCTTTCATTGCTTCCTTCGGTGTCATTTTAATAGTTGAATGTTCCATTTTATTATTATATGTTAATAAAATTTCAAAAATATAGTCTGTCCATTGAATATTCGTTTTACCTTTTTTTTCGTCAGCTTCAACTCTTTTATAAAGCATATCCTTAAATGTTCTAATGGCGCGCTCGCTAAAATTTGCGTGTGCTCTCGTTCTGTGATGTTGTATTCCTTCCTTATTTAAATATTCTTGAATGCTTGCATTTTGTAATGCTCCCTCGTCGTCGGTATATAGTATTTTTGGTTTTCCTCCCATTTTGTTAAAGCCTTCAATCATTGCAGATGCTACATTGCCTTCGTCTTTGTTTTTAATAGGAACTACCACCATAAACCGACTAAAAACATCAATCATTATTGCCCCGACCTTAAATTTTTGATTTTCAAGGTCGGTTATAAAAAATAAATCAAATTGAAATTCGTAAAATGGTTCCGGTGCTATAAATGAATTTTTCCCTCTTATCTGTTTCTTCTGTTCTACATTTTCCCTAAAAAATTTATCAACATCTGCCATTGTAATAGTTTTATCTTTCTCTCTTGCATCTTTTAATGTTTGTTTTTTGCTTCCAAAACCTGCCCTATCAAAATAGATATCGTTTATTATGGAATTCTTTTTATTATTATTGTCGTCGCTCATAATAAAAAGAATTAGAAATTTATTTTTCAAAAATTCGTTTTAACATTTTTATCATAAAATCCGTTTCTATTTCGTCAAAATGTTGTTTAAAATAATCGCTGTAAAATCTGAACGCCAGTTCTTCTAAGTCTATTATCTGTGGTTTTTTGTAATACCTTTTTATGTTTGTCATTGTTGTTGTCTTTATGTTATTATATAACTTATGTTTTTTAAATCTTGTTATGTCAAACTCGTCCAAAAATATAAATATATCATATTTAAACCACTTCAAATACATCAGTGTAAAACGATTTATGTATTTCTTTAGTTTTTTGTCTCTTAACATTCCTTTAGCAAGTTCTACTAAATGAGGAAAACTGAAAGCAGGTAAGCTTCTTAATATCATTTTAAACTTTTTTACATCTTGTTTTAAATCGCACCTTTCGCACCTATTAAATGAATTTATTAAATTAAACACGTCTTCTTGTAAAACTTGATTACATAATAGTTTTCCTGTGATTTTCTGGTCAGCACATCGTGAGCATACAAATGCCATATATATTAATATATATTTTTTTTCTTTAGAACATTTTTTAAGAAAAATTTTTATAATAAAAATTTCTTAATATTTTTTTTGGAAAATTTTAAGAAATTTTATTCTAATATATGTTCTATATATTCCCTTATTTCTCCAATGGTTATATTATACTTGACTTTCTTTAACATAAATACCTTATCAATTAACAGTATAATGACCTCTTTTATTAAATCCTCGTTTCGTCCCATTATCTTATATTTAAAGTTATCAGGGCAATTTATCCAAATTGCATAGTGTGTTATCATTTTAATATTACTTTCCCAATATATATTAGATTTATTAGGGTAGTAGTGTCTGACAAAATCTAACAGTTTTTGCTTTTTATCTGGTTCAATGTCTGCCCTTTTTATCATATGTTTATAATCTTTAATACACATATCTAAAAATATTAGATGTCGCGATACTCTTTTTAAAATCTGTTCATGTTTATAATATTTGTTTTCTTTATTTTTATTCTTTGATGAATGTTTTATAAATTTTTCATTGTCATCTATAATATATTCGCACGTTTCGCATTTATCATAATCCCCCAGCATTTCACAAAAATCATCTGGTAATATTTTATTTAATGTTTTATGTTGTTCTTTGATTTCCTCACACTTCCAGCAATAACTTAGCTTGAACATCCTGTATATATAATACTATATATTTTTTTCTTTAGAACATTTTTTAAGAAAAATTTTTATAATAAAAATTTCTATATATTTTTTAAGATTTTTATTTCCAAAATAACCCCTTCCAGTTACAGCGGGGAACCCCTTCCAGTTACAGCGGGGAACCCCTTCCAGTTATTAACTGGAAGCTCCCCTCCTTCGTTTTTTAAGGCTTCCCCAATACAGCGGGAACCTCTTCCAGTTACAGCGGGGAACCCCTTCCAGTTATTAACTGGAAGCATTTCCCCTCCCTCCTTATTCATTTTTATTTTCATTTTCGGTTGTAGTTTCTGTGTCTGTTTTCTTCTCTGTTTTCCTTTCCGTTTTCTGTTTTGAAGGTTTTAACATAACAACATTATCAAGTGTGTATTTTTTTTTTTTTTTAACCTTAACTCCTGTTTTAGTTTCAGTGAGTTCTAATTTATCCATTATATCAATATTTTTATCATTTAATATTTTGTCTAAAGCCTTTCTTTTATGATATTTTCGCGCGCTTTCTTTTTTCACTTCGTAATAATTTTGTTCTGATTTTTTTTTATGATAATAAAGTTTTTGATATAATGCAAGTTGTTCTTTAATATCGTCCATAGACAATTCGTTTAACATTTTTTCCAAAGTATTATTTTCCATATATATTATAATAGATTTTTTCTTTAGAATATATTTTTTTTACAAAAATTATAATAAAAATTTCTATATATTTTTTCAAATTTTATTTTTAATTTTTATATTCTTGAATTTTCTATCAGTGTCTTTTATTGATGCTTCTATCGTCGGTTTATTCCATAAAATATTTTTCGCCCAAAATCCCGCAGTGTTATAGTCTTTCCAGTCTTGATTAACTTTATGTCTTGCTATGTATCGTTCCTTTCTTTCTTCGTCCTTATGTTTTGTAAAATCGCTATATCCAATAGCACCAAATGATACAGTTTTTTTACCATCTATAACCGCATCGTATTTTTTGCCTTTTTTGTTAGACTTTTGTAAAACAACTTCTGTCATATATTAATATTTCATAAAAAATTTAATTTATAATTTTATATTAACGATCGGGGAACGTGAGTATAAAATTATGAATTCAGAAACTAATTAACCACTATCTTATGTAGTGCCATTGTTGCTATCGGGGGCTTTTTCTTCTCCTTCTTTCCAAATGGCATTGTTGCCCTGTCAAATTATATTATATTTAAATTTTTAAATGTTAGTCCATTAACTGAAATCTGTAAACATGTTTTAATTCTTCTACTTCTTTTTCTATTTTTAGTAATCTTTCATTTAATAATATTTTTTCATCAACTGATATACTTCTTTGAAAATTATTATTACTATTTTTAATTTCTTCTATTTTATTTTCTAATTGCTCTATTCTTTCTTCTATTGTTAATGTTCTCGGTTGCAGTTCTGGTGTTGTTCCTCTTCCAAATGCTACAATTGAACTTTTTATTGTTTCTTCTAATACTACTTTACCTTCATTATCTTCTATTTTTTTCCTATTCTTAACAAAAATCTTTTTTCTACATCTACAAGGCATACATTTTAAATGTGTTGGTGTTAATTCAAAACCATTATCTATTATATTTTCTCCGTTTTCATTGTTCATATTAATATACAATAGAACATTATTATTTTCGTTTCAGTTTTAAATATTGTAATACCCCCTTACAAATTTCTAA